>JAJIBD010008275.1:0-21952 GCA_021461705.1 Cryptotis parvus
CACTGTTCCATTTTCTGTCTTACCTAGCTCTGACTGCCACGCTGCTTATAATCTTCCCACCTTTGACAAGATCTCTGATACATCCAATACATATTTCGCCTGACCTTTGATATTGGTATGGTAATATGTACACACACACACACACACACACACACACATACACATACATATTTATGTAATGCAAATAAGTGCAGTCATTCTACATCTGTCTCTCTACTGGCTAATTTCACTCAACATGATCCTCTCCATGTCCATCCATTTATAGGCAAATTTTATAACTCCAATTTTCCTGACAGCTGCATAGTATTCCATTGTGTAGATGTACCAAAGTTTCTTTATCCAATTATCTATTCTCGGGCACTCTGGTTATTTCCAGATTCTGGCTATTGTGAATAGTGCTGCTGTGAACATGAGTGTGGGGATGGTGTTTCCGCCGTGTGTTTTTTGGTTTCCCAGGGTATATTCCAAAGAGTGGTGTGGCTGGGTCAAATGGGAGTTCAAATTTCTAGTCTTTTGGAGAAATGTCCATATTGTTTTCCAAAAAGGCTTTACTAGTCAACATTCCCACAAACAATGGATGAGAGTCCTCCTTTCCCCCATATCCATGCCAGCACTTGTTGTTTTTGCTATTCTGATATGTGCCAGCCCTCTGTGGTATGAGATGGTATCTCATTGTTGTTTTTGATTTGCATCTCTCTTGATGACCAATGATGATGTATATTTTTTTCTATGTTTTTTGGCCATTCGACTTTCCTTTTGTCAAAATTTCTGTTCATTTCTTCTCCCCATTTTTTGATGGGTTGCCGTTTTCTTACTTTAAAGTTCTATCAGTGCTGATATATTCTGGATATTAGCCCCTTATCAGATGTGATTTGGTGAATACTCCTTCCCATTATGTGGACTGGTTTGGTATCTTGGTCATTGTTTCTTTTGAGGTGCAGAAAATCTTAAGTTTCATGTAGTCCCATATGTTTATCATTTCTCCTAGTTGTTTTGTTAGTGGTGCTTCATCTTTGAAGATGCCTTTAGCTTCAATGTTGTGGAGGGTTTTTCCTATATTTTCTTCAATGTACTTTTATGGATTCAAGTCTGATATTGAGATCTTTAATCCATTTTTATCTGATTTTTGTGCATAGTGATAGAGGTCCAAATTCATTTTTTTAATGTAGCTGCCCAGTTTTCCCAGCATCACTTGCTGAAGAGGCTTTCCTTGTTCCATTTGTACTTTTGTTCCTTTGTCAAAGATCAAATGATCATGTGTTTGAGGTTGGGTTTCAGGATAATAAACTCCATTCCAAAGTTCCACATGTCTGTTCCTATTCCAATAAAATGCTGTTTTAATTGCCACTGCCTTGTAGTAAGGTTTGAAGTTGGAAAGCTCATGACTCCCATCTTCTTTTTCCAATGATTGCTATAACTATCCATGGGGGATTATTATTCCATACAAATTTAAGGAGAGTTTGGTCAATTTCTTTTGAAGAATGTCATGGGTATCCTTATGGGGATGGCATTGAATATGTATAAAGCTCTAGGGAGAATTACCATTTTGACAACGTGGATTCTCCCGATCCATGAGGAGGGAATGTGTTTCAATTTCCTTGTGTCCTCTTTTTTTTTTTTTTTTTTTTATCTCTTGGAGCAGTGTCTTGTTGTTTACTTTGTACAGGTCCTTTCCACACTTGGTTAAGTAGATTTGTTGATATTTGCTTTTCTGTGGCACAATTGTGAATGGAATTGTTTCCCTTAATATCCCTTTCTTCTTTTTGTTATTTGTATATAGGAAAGCCACCGACTTTTGGATGTTGATTTTGTATCCTGCCACTCTACTATATGTGTCTATTGTTTCTAGGAGTTTTTTGGTAGAGAGTTTAGGGTTCTCTAGGTATAATATCATGTCATCTGTGAATAATGATAGCTTGACTTCTTCCTTGCCTAATTGGATGCCCTTGATGCCCTTTTTCTTCTCTGATTGCTATGGCAAATACTTCCAGTACTATATTGAATGAAAGAGGTGAGAGTGGGCAACCTTGTCTTGTCCCTGATCTCAGGGAAAGGCTTTCAATTTTTCCCCCATTGAGAATAATGTTCACTCTGGGCATTTGGTAGATGGCTATAAATATCTTGAGGAAAGTTCCTTCAATTCCCATATTCTGGAGGGTTTTAATCATGAACGGGTGCTGGATCTTGTCAAATGATTTATCTGCGCTCTATTGATAGGGAGATCATATGGCTTTTATTTTTTCTCTTATTGATATGCTGTATTATGTTGATTGATTTGCGAATGTTGAACCATCCTTGCATTCCGGGATGAATCCTACTTGGCTAGAAAACAATTCTTCATTCAAACTATCCCTCCAAAAAGTCCGGTGTAGCCATATTATTATCGGATAATATAGACTTCAGGCTGAAAAAAGATTAGAAGGGAAAACGAAGGCCATTTCTTTGCCTTTTTTTGGGGAGGTCACACCCGGCAATGCTCAGGGGTTTCTCCTGGATCTGCACTCAGGAATTACCCATGGCGGTGCTCGAACGACCATATGGGATTCCGGGGATAGAACCTGGCCAGCACAGGCCAGCCACGCAAGGCGCAAACGCCTCTACTCGCTGGGCTATAACTCCGGCCCCATTTCTTATTAATTAAGGGGTATGTATTCCAGTAAGAAATTACACTACAAAAACATATATGCACCCAATGAAGGGCAAGCAAAAATACTTAAAACAACTGCTAAGAGACATCAAAGAAGACATTAACAGTAGCACAATAATAGTTGAGACTACAACACTGCTCTATCCACTATGGAAAGATCAACAAAACTGAAATTCACCAAGCAAATATTGGCCCTGAAGGAAGAAATGGAAGAAAGAGAGGTAGTGGATATATACAGGGCTTTTCATACCAAAAAAGCTGAATACATATTTTTCTCCAGTGCTCATGGAACATTCTCCTAGATAGACCACATGCTGAGCCACAAAGCATACTTCAATAAAATAAAAATGATAGAAATTGTGTCAACTGTCTTTTCAGACTGTGAAGCACTGAAAATGGAAGTTGACCATACACAGAAAACAGGGAGTCAAACCAAACACCTGGAAACTGAACAGCTCACTGCTGAACAACCAATGGGTCATAGAAGAAGTCAAATAGGAAATCCAAAGATTCCTGAAACAAATAAAAATGAAGACACTGAAAGATTTGGCCACTTGATTGGGGTGACTGACTGGGAGCCCTCGAAAGCAACACCTACCAAGGAAAACTCTGAGAGAGTGGGTCCTATGCAAAAGCAAGGGTTTTTATTAATATTAGAGTATACCGGGCTCATAGCATGACCACAAGCTGTCAGCGGCTAAGAGCCCCGAGCCCTTCCAGAGAGGAATATTTTAAGAGATAATTCTTGCTGCTACAGAAAAGCTTGCGCATAACCATTCAATAAATTTAAAATATTACATCAAGGTTCGCGCGCAGGCAGCCAATCACTTTGTAACAAGTAACCATCCCTACCAATAGCTTCACACTCAATGTTTCTTTCTATACTTGGTGCAGCTAGACACGTGTGGGATTATAGGTGAGCAAAAGCTATGCACATGTGCAGGAATGCAATTCAGGCCATTCAGTCCAGATAGCAGGTTCTGGGCGGGGTTCTCCTAACCTCTAACTGGTATTTGTTCTGGGCCTTTTGTAGATGGCAGGATGAAAAGGACATTTAGGCCCTAAATTGGTAACTTTCCATGAGTAGGCCTGTCCTGGTTGTTGAAGGGGTAGTTGCTCTCTTTCATTCCCCCTCTTTTTCTTTTTAGGAGGGTCTTCTAATCCTAGAGACCATTAGAGACCTTCACTCCGTAGGACCTGATATTGTTGCCTGAGTACTCAACAACTTGACTTCACCCACCCGGTCTCTGATGAATGCAAGTAGCCTATTAAGAAGACAAGGCCCAATTGTCAAAATCAATAAGAATATGATGAGGGGCCCAGCTAGGGCTGAAAGCAAGGTAGTTAGTCAGGGGACTGTGCAAACCAAGACTCAAACCACCCTCTCCGTGCTTCTCTTTTTTTTATTTTTTCACTCATCCAATCTTTTTCTTAACTGTGCCATGGATTCCTTCACTACCCCAGGTCTGCGTAGAAGCAGCACTCTTCCTAGGCTAGGATTGCTTCACTGCCAAGGGGCCCTTTCCTTTCAATCTATCCACATCATATTTCGTTCAAGAGATTTCACTGCCTTATATTTTTAAGGGAAAATGGGTGAAGGTCCATATTCTGGAGCTGCTTCATGCTGACAAAGGGACTGTAGACCCTGCCTGTGCAAGGGGTGAAATATCCAAATGGGTCCCATGCAATGAATGGATCAGATTTTCTGAAGTTATTATAATCTGCAAGAAAAGATCAGATCAATTAGGCTAAGAACATTACTTAGAAATGATTAGGCCCTGAGGAGTAAAAAGTCCCTCTTTGCCCTAGTGAGGAGAGAATACTTTGCTGCTTTAGAAAACACAGTGTTAAGGTAACACAAAACTGAAGCAAACATTTTGTGTCCAGATTTTTTCTCATAGAAACCCCAAGCCGCCTCTCTGGCTTTTTGTACAACATAGAAAATGCCTTTGCCCTTCTCACTGAATGTGTTAGAACCAATAGATGACAATACGCTGATCATCTGAACATTTTGCACAAAGTCAAATTGTCGATCCTTAGGATTTATGACACATAAAAAACACAGTTCTGAGTTACTCTAAACTGCCCTGTTTTGTCCCTTCACATGGACAATTGTTATTCCCTAATGTTACTGGATGAGGTCTTGGTACCATGATGGCTCAAGAATTAAAAGCTTTTAAAAATTCTTATGAATTTTTAGAATTTCCAAATGACTGTGTACTCATAGAACTAAGAATAAACATCCAACCAATTAGGATGTTAACTTGAAAATCCTTGGCCTATTAGCAAATTTAAGAGCATGTCTGCCTTTTAGCTGATGTTCCTGGTCTACCTGGATTAGCCAAGGGGTTACCTTTAAATCAAGCCTGTTTTGGATACATTTATTCAGTTACCTTTCTGTAGATTTAGAATCTGATCTTTACAAAAGTTATAGAAATATGGTTTTCTCTCCACCTTTTCTTTTAAATTTGTCAAATGACTTAATAAACCTGACTGTTTCTTTTGCATAAATACAGCAAGACTGGAGAACTCTCCACTTAGGGTACCCTGTTACTACCAAGAAGTCTTGGGGATTGGCTAAGGCAGAGCAGGGAAAAATGTCTTTACCTGTTACGTCAGGGCTACCCCCAGGCTTGGACATAACATGAAGATCAGGTTCCATGATGAGCTACAGGTGACTTTGAGCCTCTTTTTCTGGGTGGAGCAGAGAGTGACCACATCCTTCTTTGGGACTAAAGCTGTTCCTTACTGCAGCAGCCTTCCTTGCTGCATGGCCCAGGCAATTGTCAGTCATCACAGATTGGCAGATTCCTCGTTCTTCACAGCAGAGATGATAATCGGTTTTTCCTTGAGCTGGCCTGCCTTTAGAGTCTCCCCTGAGGTTTGTAAGGTACTTGCAACTGTACCTATTATAACTACCTGCTCCTGTCTCTTAGACCAATCCCTTTGACTCCTGTTTTCCCTGGAAGTGGGTCTTGGGCTTCCATACTGGCTTTCCTGTATGCATGAGGGCTAGGCCCTATTACAGAAAGGAAATATTTTTGTCTGAGTTTATGCAAACCAACACAGTGCCATGAAACATTAAAAGATATACTGAAGGTGTAAAGAGAGAAAAGTATATATTTCACTTTTACTCACAATGAAGTGCAATTTACCAATTTGCTGTTAGACCTACTCAAAAGAAGCATAAAGATTTGTAGAAATAGAACATAGAGTTTAACATTAGGTATAATTCATTTAATCCCATGTCAAAACCTTAATTCCTAATTTTAGGGCCACTGTAACAGGGGTCCATACCATCTGTCTAATATATTTGCCATAGATTTCACCAAAAAGGGTATTAGAACAATTCTTCAGATAAGAGTTTTATAGTTTCTTTACTTAACATTCTCAGACCTTTTACACATTCCTGTACATTCACTCTGTCCTGTAACTTTCTTGCATTTTATTTTAAAAAACAAGCCTTCACTTTAACAGAATTCCTTCCTTTTTTTTCCACAGACATCTCCATTCATTATCTTTCTGTTACTTAAAATACATTGTCTAGACTCCTTATAGTTACACCCTAAAGGTATTAACTTCCTTATTTTACAGAGCTCAATACAGATTAATCTCACAAATTTGGGAACAAGTTGCTAGTTAGTATGTTATCTAGCATAGCTAAACTATTTTAAAGCATTAAATCAGTTCCATACATATTCAAGAGGCTGAGATGCTCACAATTAAAGTTCTTTTAAATTTACGGCTTGGCAAAAGTTCACTTCATATTAGAAATTATCCAGAAAACATTTTTTTTTTTTTTTTGCTTTTTTGGGTCACACCCGGCAATGCTCAGGGGTTACTCCTGGCTCTGCACTCAGGAATTACTCCTGGTGGTGCTCGGGGACCATATGGGATGCCGGGATCGAACCCGGGCCGGCATGAGCCGGCCGCGGCAAGGCAAGCGCCCTACCCGCTGGGCTATCGCTCCAGCCCCTCCAGAAAACATTTAAAATTTTATCTTTAGAATTCCAATTTTTAGGAACACAAACAATGCAAAGTTAAAATACTCAAAAGATTACTACCAGGTAAGAAAAAAAATTTCACACTTGTGAATAACTAAGACTTTCAAGGCAAAGAGTAGGTTGATACCTGTGGACAAAGCTCACATGTATTAAAACTATCTCAATAGCATGTACTGAGCAGATTAGCAACATTGTCTAAAAAAACTGATTGCTGTCGTTTTCTTCCCACAATTCTTTTAATCATCCATGTTTAGAAGCCACTAAATTTAAAGGAACATTCCTAGCTTCAGCCCTGAGGCTACTCTGGGATTCCACCTGGAAAGCCTGATATATTTAAAACTTTTACCGAGGCTCAATGCTGTGGCTTCAGACTATTGGGCTGAGGTCTGAGGTAATAGTCCATTGCAGAAATACCTTTTAACACACCAGCATAAGAAAACATTTGAGCCACAAATTCTTCATGGAAGACCAGGCCTTCCTTGACTTAATTGCAATAGTCCTTATACCTTAGCTATTTTCAAACGGCCTAATTTCTCATTAGAATTTAACCTAGACTTATGAGGTAGAGCTCTGCACTATCTCACAAAGTTCTTATCTCTTTTCAGACTCTGGCTATAGCTCCCACCCTCTCTAAACAGCACAAGTTCTGGAGCTGAGAGAACTTCAGGGATCAGGAACACTTAAAAGGTTTTACAATTAGACCTTTTAACCTCCTACCATAAGATTTATATTGAATACGTCAATTTCTCCTTATGCTCAACATTCAGTTTAGAACATATTGCCTATCCCTGGTTTAACAATTTGTTTTTGATTCCAATTTGGTTTTATTTAACACTCCAATGTTTTACACAGACAAGTTAACTACAAACAATTGGTGGCCACCAAACACGCACACACACACACACACACACACACACACACACACACATACACACACACATACAGTTGATCCTTTGATCTTTAGTTATCATTTGACTCTTTTGGAAGGGTAGAGGAAACTGATAGACTGAGAAAGGAAGAGCAGTCCCCCAGGGCAAAACAGCCCAGCTCCACCAGTTTGGACCTCACCCTACGTTTTTCAGCCTGCACCAGCTTCTGTCCCCTGCCTATTTTTTTTTTTACATGAAGCATGGGTCAAGAAAGCGCCTTTGTTGAGAAAACTGGCCACCTAGATTATGTCCAATTCAGTTGTAAACCTAATGCTACTATATTCAGCTTTCCTAGTTCTTAATTCCTAGTTCCAAGTTCTGAATGCGCATTAGAGGTGGTTGCTAGCTAGAGGCATAATAAAGAAAGTTAAAATCAGTTGCAATGTCCAGTGTCAAGAGATAGATGTTAGTGAGAACAAGTTAGGCTGTAAAAACCTGTAAATTAAATTACTGCATTAATACCCTTTTTTGAAATAAATCACCACATTTGTGCCTCCTCTGGTTTGATAATCCCACTCTGGATCTTTTATTCCAGGTGAACTCAAAAGCAAATGTTAGAGCTGGAAACTCCTCTTCCCTAGGCTGCTGCTTGCCTCAGTGAAGCTCATTGAGAAGGGCATGTGGACCTTAACTCTGCCGGCTTCTCCCTTAGCCACTTCCCTTAGGGAAAACTCTTGGGTGGGTCTAGCAGGTGTGGAATGATAAGAGGCTCAGCTCTGAGTGCACCTTGCTGGTCCAGATTTTGGGGAGAGATGCCTGAGCTTTTTCTAATGTTACAATTTTTTTTCATTTTGCAAATACACCCTGCTTCACTAGCCCCTTCTAGGTGAGAACTACACTCCTGAGTTGTGTTAGACCACTGTGGGCATAGTGGGCTTCCCTGCAAGTATCTTTCACTGAGCTGTTCTCCTCTAAGAAGCCTAAATCTATGAGGGGAAACCTGAGCTGCCTGTAGTGACCCTAGGAGGGGAGGGGCTCTTTAACAGCAGCCCCAGCCTCCTCAGAAGCCTTTGCAAGCTCCACAGGTGGCAGCTGAGTTGGAGGCAAGACTGAAGCCTCAGGTTCCTGCCTGTGCAGTTGGTGTGGGATCCTGTTCTGGTTCCTTTACTTCCAAGACACACATACAGCAAATCTGGCATTTTCTTTTCTTTGCAAAGCCTGGTACAATGCCATGAAGGCCTGGATGTTAGATATATACTCAGGCCACGTGTTATTACAAATATCTTTAAGACACTTTTGCTTAGGTCACCTAGTTGGAGGTTCAGTGTTTTAACAAGCAACCCAAGGGGGACTATAACCCCTCCCATACTGGCCACTCCAGAGGGCACTCTAACCCCTCACATGCTGGCCATCATATGTGACACCTTGCTCAGAGAATCATCATATGTGGACACCTTGCTCAGTGATCTCTGCATTACTAGGCATCCCTGGGGCCCTCCTGGGCATCCACCATGACCAGAACCTGTAGGCGGAGCTGGACCTAACCTGCCATGGGCTTCCAAGAGATAGGGAGAAGAAAAGTTCTGTATGACTTACTACCTTCTGTGGCCTTGCTGACGTTTGATGCATCTCTTACTAGATTTTGCCTTTCTGTCTCGGTGGGAGGTTTTCCTTCCTAGTCTTTTTATCCCTTTTTCTTTCTTTGCCTAGGGCTAAAAGCTGCTTAGCTCTCTAATTGACCTCCAGGTGTGCTCTAGACAGTTCTCTTGCTAGTAAGGGGCTAGAGGGAAAAGGACTGCTACCTGAAATTTGGTCTCCTAGAATCTTTCACTAGCGGGTATTCTCCCATAATGATAGGTGACGTGAGACAAACAAAGGAGGGGTGCCTCTTTTACAGAGACCATTCAGTTGCTTGTCTAGCCAGTGAAGAACTTAGCTGTAGTGGACTCAGCAATTGTGACCTGTAGCTGACCGCTAGGTTAGCGCCACCATAGACCATATGTTCTTCGTGGCAGACAGCCTACTCGGGCTCCGTAACCTTTGTGGGACCTTAAGGGTGCCAGTCGTGGAGCCACAGACTCATGCCTGATAGGAGGACCCATCTGGGTGCTCACACACACACACACACACACACACACACACACACACACACTCACACAGAAGTTATAACATTCTTCCGCTGTTCCCCTAGAGATTTCCAAGGGAGCATACCTTCTCTGCAGATTTTCACTGATTACCTCTTTCTGGTGGAATTCCTCATTGCCACTGCAATGTCCTGCTGCAGTAGCCAAAATGATGTAGGTGGGTCTCACTAATGGCTTATGTGAGGCGGGAAGGGGAGAGAAATGTAATTCCTTGGGGTGCATGATGTCAATAACCAAACATGCACAGGTCACAATTACAAATAGGATAGAGATTATTTCACACAGTTTCACACTTTCTTCAATCACACGAACCTGTCCTTTCACTCAGACTCACCTCACACTCACCACTCTCACAATCCGGATTTGGAATTTTCTGATGTCCTAACAACATTTACTTAGACTGTCATGATGAGCTCAAGAGAATCCTCGGTGTTGGGCGCCAACCTGCTGTTTCTGGGTTACAAACCTAGGTCTTCTCAGAATTCACCCTGAGGCCGGAATCGAACCCAGATTTCTCTCACTCTTGATTTGGAAGGAGGAAAGAGGCATTTGTGTCTCCTTCCCCCAGACAGAGTCCTCCGGGTGTCCCCCGGATCTCCACCATCACTGGGGAATCCCCAGGGTTGTGACCTGTGGTCCCCCGGAACAAGTCTGTTCACCACAGTCGGGCAGAACAGTGGCTAAACTTACGCCCAGCCTGCAGACTTGATCCAACAGTCACTTCTAGAGTGCCTGAGCCGCCGCACACTAATCTAGCGATTGTGGTGGAAAAGGCGCCAAACTTACCCAGGATGGTCTTGTCAGGAGATCCTGGCTAGGTGGGGTCCTCAACTCCCGATCCCGGATGAGCCCCCAAATGAAAGAGTTGGCCACCGGATGGGGGTGACTGACTGGGAGCCTCAGAACACTGCACCTACCAAGGAAAACTCTGAGAAACCGGGTCCTATGCAAAAAGCAAGGGTTTTTATTAATATTCGAGTATACCCGGCTCATAGCATGACCACAAGCTGTCAGCGGCTAAGAGCCCTGAGCCCTTCCAGGGAGGATCTTTTAAGAGATAATTCCCGCCGCTACAGAAAAGCCCGCACATAACCATCCAATAGATTTAAAATATTACATCAAGGTCTGCGACAGGCAGCCAATCACTTTGTAACAAGTAACCATCCCTATCAATTGCTTCACACTCAATACTTCTTTCAATATTTTGTGCGGCTAGACACATATGTGGGATTTTGGTCAGCAATGGCTATGCGTACGTGCAGGAATGCAATTCAGGCCATTCAGTCCAGATAGCAGGTTCTAGGCAAGGGGTCTCCCTTGTAAGGGGTTGGCCACCCAATGGGGTGACTAACTGGGAGCCTCGGAATGCTGCAACTCGGAACGCAGCACCAAGGAAAACTCTGAGAGACCAAGTCCTATGCAAAAAGCAAGGGTTTTATAATAAACGAGTATACTAGGGTTTATAAAGTGACCCCAAGTGGTCAGTGGCTAAGAGCCCCGAGCCCTTCGAGGGCGGATCTTTTAAGGAATAATTCCCACGCTACAGAAAAGCGCCCCGCATAACTATCCAATAAGTTTAAAATATTACATCAAGGTCTGCGCACAGGCAGCCAATCACTCTGCACCCACCAATCTAAGCTTGCCTAATACTTCTTTCCATATTTGGCACGGCATGGCCCAGTCATGTATCATACCAAATATGGAGGGGGACATCAGACACACAACCTCTCGGGAATGTTTGCCTTATAGCCTTCCCTGGAATTATTGGCTTAAGGCCCTTCCTGCTGTGCTCTTGTTGAGCCTTCATTTTATCAGTTACCTCTGGTTGAGCCATCATTTTATCAGTTACCTCTGGTTGAGCCATCATTTTATCAGTTACCTCTGGTTCCTGTCTTTGTGTTCTGTGGGCGAGGGGCCATTCTTTCTTCCTAACCTCTAACTGGAATTTGTTGTGGGCCTTTTGTAGATAGCAGGATGAAAAGGTCACTTAGGCCCTAAATTGGTAACTTTCCATGAGTAGGCCTGTCCTGGTTGGTGAAGGGGGTAGCTGCTCTCTTTCAACACCAACTATAAGAACTTGTGGGACAGGGCAAAAGTCGTGTTAAGAGGAAAGTTCATAGCTATGCAAGCATTCATCAGGAAAGAAGAAAGGGCCCACATAAATAACCTGACTACACAGCTGAAGATATTAGAAAAAGACCAACAAAAAAGGAGCTCAAACCAGGCAGAAAAAAGGAAATAATAAAACTTAGAGAGGGAAATCAATGAGTTGGAAACTAAAAAAAAAAAAAAAAACCCAAAAAATTAATGAAACTAAGAGCTGATTCTTTGAAAAAATAAATAAGATTGACAAACCATTTTCAAGACTTGTAAGGACAGGGAAAGAGAACCAAATAAACAGAATCAGAGGGCCGGAGCGATAGCCCAGCGGGTAGGGTGTTTGCCTTGCAAGCGGCCGGCCTGTGCTGGCCCGGGTTCGATGCCTGGCATCCCATATGGTCCCCGAGCACCGCCAGGAGTAATTCCTGAGTGCAGAGCCAGGAGGAACCCCTGAGCATAGCCAGGTGTGACCCCAAAAAAAAAAAAATAAATAAATAAATAAACAGAATCAGAAATAAAAATGGTGACATCACAACAGAAACCACAGAAACCAAAAGATCTTCAGAGATTACTTTAAGTGTCTGTATGCCATGAAACTTGAGAATCTAGAAGAAGTGGATAAATTCCTGAAGTCCTATAACCTCCCACTGCTCAAACAAGAAGACCTGCAATACCTGAATAAACCTATCACCACCAAGGAAATTGAAACAGTAATTAAAAGTCTGCACAAACACAAAAGCCCAGGTCCAGATGGATTTACTAGTGAACTCTACCAAACCTTTAAGGAGGACCTATGGCCAGTCCTTTCAAGATCTTCAGAGAAACAGAAACATTCCCAAACAGCTTCTACGAGGCACATATCACCCTGATACCCAAAGCTGGGAGAGACAACACAAAAGGAAGAAAAACTACAGACTAATCTCCCTGATGAATACGGATGCTAAAGATCTTCAACAAAATACTAGCAAATAGAATCCAAAGACTCATTAAGAAGATTATACATCAGGGCCAACTGTTTAACTCAGTGGTAAAATGCTTGGCTAAAGTCATGTTTGTGACCCTGAAAAAAACTATATTCCATATCATATCACTTGATCACTAGACAGCCTCTTATTAATCAATTTGCTCAAGCAGGCACCAGTAAATTTCCATTTTACCCTATCACATGCCAGTGTAGCCAAATGGCATCTGCTTACTTCAGGAACATGAAGAGCTTCAAACTATCCGCTCAGTGTATTGATGAAGAAGTCCGACCATCTTGTTGGTGGGCGAACACATGATGTTTTGACATCCTGTGGTGTTGTAGGCAGGCAGACAGGGGGCGCCACATGGCAATAAATTCCTGAAGAAGAGCTCCAGAGCCACACCTGACTGAAAGCCCGAAACCAAACTTGATAAGACCACTATCAACAATAGACCCTGGGGGAAGGGAAGGCCAAAATGAATGTGTAAATCTCCTGAGGGAGATGAATCAGCCTTCCCGCCCAGGACCCAGCTCAAGGAAGACCCCAGGACATTCCAGTCAAAGAAGACCACTCCCAAAGTCTACTCCCCTTGGCAACGGGGCCCTAGCAACCGAGGTTGAAGCCCCCATATGGGAGTAACTTGGGAAGAAATCTATAAAAGCCGTCCTGACCAAAGGACATGCGCATGCTGCCTGGGTACACATGTTGCCTGCGTGCACATGCTGCAAGGACACTCATGCTGCCTAAGCCCATGTGGCCAAGCACATGTGGTGCCTGAGCACGTGGTTGCCCGATCTCCCCTCTTGAGATGTGTACTCTCTCTTTTACTCGTGCTCTCCACCTTTGGAGCAGCCCGCATTCTCCCTTGAGCGCATTACTCTTTCCTTTCTTTCTCTCCCTCCCCCTCACCAAAAAACCTCCTTAATAAAACCTATTTTACTTCACTGCTCGTCGACTCCTGAAAATTCTTTTTTGCGGGGAAGACAAGAACCTTGAGGCAGACCTGGGTAAGGCCTAGGACTGACTTTCCTTTCCTGCAAAGAGCAATCCCTCGCTCCAGCCTGAGTCCATGGCTCCCGAGAAACCTCGGGTGGTGGGGATTAACTCCCGTGCCCTAGAGATCAAGCTGACATCAGACGTGGCTTGACGGCCACCTCGTGGGGCTGGTGGGGCTCAGGCCCACGCCGCGCAGGGCTCATCGCAGACTTTATCAGTCCTTAGCCTGCCCAGCGGGTCCCGGGTGGCAGAGGCGGCTGGGGAGAAAGCACCATCTCTCTCCTTCCTGCCTCACATAAGTCACCCGTGGGGTCCACCTGCAACAGTGGGACCTAGTCTTAATAACTTTAATCCAGCAGTTTTATCCAAATTTTTTGCCTGTCCAGTCCATTTGATTTCTGATGCCTTGGCAAACAAGAGAGCATTCCTGACTCTGGAATGGCGACAGACATTGGAACTCCGGATTTTTTCTCCCACTTGAGTGAGGCACGGTATTCCAAGCATAGCTCTTTCATTTTCTCTTTGGGAGACACAAATAGCGTTCTCATCCTGCTTTCATAGGGCCCAAGGTCTCTGAGGCATATGTTAATGCAGGGACAATGGTGGAATCAAAGAGATGTGCATGGAACCAGAGGTTCTTTCTCCTTTGAGCTATTTCTTCGATGCTTTTGAAGGCATTCCATGCAACTATCTTCCTCCTGTGCAGCTCAGATTTTAGGTTGTTCATCCTTGTTGATTTCTTGACCTAGGTAGACATAACTGCTGCATTCAGAGATGTTGATTCCATTGAAAGTGAATGGGGACTCTGGAAGTAGGTCATTTTTCATGAACATAGTTTTGCTGAGATTCAGCTCTAGACCTAATTTTCCGCATTCTCGGTCGAAGTCAGCCAGCATTTGTTCTGCTTGGATAATGTTTGGTGTTATTAGAATGATGTCTTCAGCGATGTGGAGGTATTGTAGTCACCGACTGTCTATCTTCACTCCAATCCCTCCTCATTCTAATTGTCGTGATGATGTTCTCGAGGGTGGTGCTGAAGTTTTGGTGAAATGTTATCACCCCTGCTGTACCTCTCTTTTGACATCAATAATCACTTCCTTGTAGAATGGTGAGATCCTGGTGGTGAATCCGTAATACAGCTCACGAAGGATCTTGAAGTATTGGGTTTGAACACCCTGTTTAGCTAGGGACTTCGATGATTGCTTCAGTCTCCACAGAATCAAAGGCTTTCTTTAAATCAATGAACATGAGACAGAGAGGCATGTTGAACTCCCTATAAACTTCAATGAGCTTGGTTATAATGTGGATATGGTCAATTGTGCTGAATCCTTTTCAGAAGCCAGCTTGCTCACATGGTTGTCCTTCATCTAATGTTCTGCCAATCCTGTTCAGTATGACTTTAGTGACAATTTGTAGATTACAGAAAACAGTAGAACAGTCAATAGTTGCCAATGTCATGAATGTTTCCTTTCTTGAACAGTAGAAATATCCTGCTGATTTTCCATTTTGAGGGCACCTTTTATTCAGACAGGTAGCATGTGAAGATAGACAGACAGACAGACAGACAGACAGACAGACAGACAGATAGACAGATAGACAGATAGACAGATAGACAGATAGACAGATAGATAGATAGATAGATAGATAGATAGATAGATAGATAGATAGATAGATAGATAGATAGATAGATAGATAGATAGATAGATAGATAGATAGATAGATAGATAGATAGATCTATATATTTATATATATAAATTTACATACAGAGAGATAAAGTTTGAAAGAATTTATAGTTTCTGGATTAAGGCATCATAGCAATTTTTCTTGTTGGCAGAAATTTGATCTAAGAACATGCAAAGGAAATGTCTGATGGATACTTCCTGTTAACTGATACACAGGGTTTTCTGACAGACTGTCTTCCAACAGAGTTAGTATGTAGAATTCTCTAGCGAGTCTGTTCTCAAGCTTTAAATCTACAGACACTGCTATCCTAGGTCATCTCTTTGCACATTTCCTTGTTTGCTGTAACAAACCCAAGATGGAGTCTAATGGATGCTGCTTCAAGTTAGCAGAAAACAGGTTTCTCTTGATTGTCTGTCTGACAAGACCTTGCCATCTTGAGCTAGTCTGGAAGGCTGGAATTAGCAACTGCAACACATTCTTTTGTTCATCTCACCTCACCTAGATAGCACCCCTGCAGGTTTTTTTTTCCTGGTTGTCTCCTTTCTCTCATTCTTATATCCTATGCAAATAATGTTAAATGTCTCTGTAATGTAAACCATGCGAACTTAACTCTAAGTTGTATTGTCCTTTGAGATGGTGGGGTATAAGGGAGTGGGGTCCTTGTGGAGGCAGTCAGTCAGAGGCCAAGATGAGAGCCTATTGCCCCTCCAGCTAGTGATTATTAAAAATATTGATGGAAATACGTCCTTGTTCCTGGAGTCTCATCTCTGCTCCTTCGTCCTGACAGGATATTCCTGCTTCATCTCTCACAAAATTGATTATAAATTCTGGGCTGGAGTCATTGTACATTGGTAGGGTGATTCTCTTGTGCACCAATGACCCAAGTTTTGGGTCACCAATGATCCCCCTACTCCAAAATTTCTCCCAGCGCCACAAAGGCTCTAAACCCAGAGCCAAGAGTAAGCTCTGAGACATACTGTTGTGACATTCCTAAAAAACAAAAGAAAACAAAACCAACAAAGGAAAATAAACAGAAAAGATCATCTTAATTCCTAATTTATTGTGGTCGATTCAAATTTAAATTCATATTCTAATCTCATATTAGTATACTGACATTTTTATAGTGTTTGTGTGTGAGTTTGAAACTTTAACACATAAAAAATAAAATAAATTTTGATCCAAAGATTAAAATATCATTAAGTCAATTAAATCAATTTGAGGATTCAGCCATCTCTAATTTTTTGTAGTTAATAGTTCAAGAGTATATTTTCTTCTAATTTCATTCACATTTATTTGCAGCCAAGCTTATACCTAACTCACAATATCCTCTAGTAACAGCATTATATTATGATTACACAGGCATTGCTTTTTTAAATACAAATTCTATGTTATGAACTAAATATTATGAAAATCTTTTCTTTTGCCTACGTGGTGTTTTCCTGCATAAATGCAGTAAAGCATGGAGAAAGGAACTTCTAACAGGGAGAAAGGGTTTTAATCCAGTTCAACTATGCTGTACTTCAGCTCATGGTTAGAAAAAATCGGTGACCTATCAGCTTTGTAACCATTGTTTCATAAGGTAATTGCACTTAGTAATGTCTTCAGCATAAAAAGTTCTGAAATGGGAAAGACAAAGGCAAGAGGATTAAACACTATCTTTTTTAAATTTTTTTTTCACAAAATGAAAAATAATTATCTCTGTCCATAGTTTGACAGGAAAAAATAACATTGGCTCAAAGGTACAAAGCTACTATTAAACACACTTTTATAGTATTCTCCAAATAATGAGTTTATTGTGCTGTAGATTATATGTATCCATAAAAATAATAGGTAGGCTTTCTAGCCAATTTGTTTAAAAGGCAATTGAAATTCTGAAATTTTAACACAGAGAAGTGAGCACTTTGTTTTATTGTTAAATATGGTGGCAATTGTCCCCATTGCCTTTGTTATGCTGCTTAGAGACATCTTAACTAACTAGATAAGAATGGTTCGTTAGGAAATAGATGTGGGATTAAGTAAATACTAAACAAATTGAGTATTAGCACACAGGGAGAAAGTAAGATGGATGATCTGACAAAACATTAATTAAAAGAGGGAACAGTGCCAAGATTTTCTTGTATAATTCAATTCCACATAATTCAAAGGCAAAATTAATTTACTGTTTCTTATTTGACAACAAAGCAAGAGCTTTATATTGATTATTTTTTTAATGTGTACTCACATCACACAGTAAAGCTCCATAATCGAAACATAGTGTTTATCTTTAGAGGTTTGCATTTAAATTCCAGAATTCCACAGAGACAATTATATATTTTTTAAACAAAACAAGTTTGCACTTATTATTACAGGAGTGTAGACATACACAAAGGCAAATACCAATTTTGGTATTAATTCTGTAAAATTACCATAAGCCACTGGACAACTTTTTACTTTGAGAATTTGCTACACTACCGAATATTTTTTAGGAATCATTTTTTGAGGGCTAGTATTTTTTCTAAGTTTGCTGAACCAAGAATTAATAGTTTTAAAGATTAAATGCCACAAAATTCCCTACTAGTGTATATGCTTAATAATGCGCTCTTAGAAGTACCTTTAAATTTATTCCATGTGGCTATCTTCCAAAAAGTTTTCTAGATATTTAATTTTTTTTACCTACAACATGTGATCATTGTTTCAAAATGTTTCATTCTACTTGATAAGATTGGGAAATATTAATTATTATTTTAAATATCTAGTTGTCTGACAATAAATACTCTTTAGAATTCAAACATGTAGTGAAACACCTGTTTTCCAATGAAGTTTAAACTTTTAGCATTAACAGAATTTGGGACAATGATCGCTTTGCTTACTAAGTACTGATAATAACTAAAAGGTATTGAACTTTAAATTGTTTAATGTTATAGCTATTAATGATAGAATGCAATGTTAAAGCAGGAAAATAACTGCGAAGCTGCACTTTATTTGTCTCTGTCAGTATCACGAACAAGGCTTGCCTGTATCTACTGTCACTTTACTAGGACAGGCACAGGTGAGAAACACCATGAAGTGAAAAGAGAAAGATCAAAATTATTAGCATTCGCAGTTCTAAGTTCCTAACAATTGAAATCAAGTCAAAAATCTGTTTGCTTTCAGGAAACTTCTCAGTAAAGCTACAAAACTCCAGGTTTCTTGATACTAAAAAAGCATATATAACCTATCTATAAAACATTATGTACAAAATAGCTAGATTTTAGCATTTGCAACTTGTTTATGTAGAGATTAATTGTTGCCTTACTTGAGTTTAAAGGGATAGTATAGGAGATTTGTTTATTCTGTTCACATCTAACAATCCCTGTACACATCTAACAATCCCATCCAGCTCCAGTCTACACTGTCAGTTGATAAACATTCCTGATACAGGGTATCATAACCATAACTAGTGATCCTTTCCTAAAAATATATGAACAAACTCTAGGAATTATCACTGTTCTAAAAGTGTACCACAAAGTAATAATTAGTAAATGAATTATAAAATTTCCTAGAGTAGGAAACGGTAGGAATTACTGTTGTCACCCAGATCTTAAACATTTATGTTTTCAAATATCATATCTCATTTTCTTAAGAAAGCGCTTTAATCACTGCCAAGTGGGTCTTCATACAGCAAAGATCTCAACAATCTGGTTGTAAGTTCTTTTGTAACCCTAACTTCATTTCTCTCCACATAATCTTGATCTCTGGCCAACCAATCGCTGTGCGCCTTTTTTCCAGCCATCCCAATCATTACTCTAGTTAATGTGTTTATTGCTGACTTGAGAGTACATCCAAACCCTAATTCTCCTAGGAGCAGGGACTATCCCATTTTAAATATTTTGAAACTTTATTTTCTCATGAAGAGTAGGGATTTCTTATTGTGATTAATTTACAAATTAGCAAATTAGCTATATTTGTAAATTAATCACAATAAAAAAATTAATTAAAAATTAGCTAATTTGCAACCCGGAAGAGATTCAGACCCATCCACTTCAGACCCATAGCTGTGCTGCTCGGCCGGCCCCATGTGGAAGCAACCCATGGAGCTGACACCTCCTGGTAAGGGGCTCAGCCATCCCCTGGCTGAGTCCAACATTGCTCTAAGGGTTTGCTCTCATGAGCGGGAGAGACCATGCTGGCCGAACTCAGAGTGGAGTTTTGGGCCCTGCCCTTTCCTCTGCCTCTATGCCAGTTGCCCCGGAAGAGAGAACCCACACCAGACCCACATGTACCTTGGCGCGGCAGCGAATATTCTTATAGGATACTGAATTTTGCATAAGGTTCTTCCCAATTTATTTCCCATTTATACATAGTGAACAGTTATAGACATGTTTTAACTGATACCAAGTAAGCCTGGCAAGAAGACAGAGCAAACCACACATCATGCAGTTAGTCATTCTCAACATCCAGACTCTATAGTTCCTCAGAGCTCCATCCAAGAGAAAACCTGATCTTCCTCCTTTAAGTTTCATCAGTAAATGCTGGGTTGAGAGACTCTACTGAGACTATACCACCTACATGGTAAAGCCTGGCAAGCTACCGTGTTTTATTTACTTTTATGCCAAAGACTAGTAACTATTATGGACCTCAGTTCCATAACCTGAAGAATGGTTTCGGGCCCCTTCTGTCCCTGTAGCGAGTAGATGCCCTTGGGTTGCACTTGCTTGTGACAGGACTAATGGAGATGTTACCAGTGCCCACTCGAAGCAAATCGATGAACAATGGGAAGACAGTGATACAGTGATACAGTGAAGTGACTTATAAAAAGGGCTTCTCATTATCTGTGTGGAAAACATTCTTTAGAATTTTCAGACCTTTGATATGACCCATGAAATCATGCCATGTACAGCAAACACCACACACACTCACACACACACACCTAACTAAGTTTGCAACATTAACCTAAAATAATGTCAGGAATGATGTAAACATGTAACATGTGTAAAAGTAGTTTCCAGGGAAGTAGCAGAGTGGTGCCATTCTTATGATCTATTACTCTATCTCCTTTTACTCATTCATTTTTATTTTACTGAGATGAAGGTGATTCTCCAGCAATGATTACATAAACTATGCTATCTGGCTGTTCTGGGTGTATGGGGAGTCGCAGGGATATACCCCCAAGAAGCTGCGTAGGACAAATGGTGCTGTTGGGGTGTCAGTCTGGCTCCAGGCACCTCACTGCCTCTTAATATCTCTTATCTTTCAGCAAAATGACCCTGAACACAAAATTTTTTTTTCTCTCTATCTAGCTATTTTGTTCTTATATTTGGGAACACTCTGTGGTGCCCAGGGCTCTACGCCTGACTCAGCTCAGGTTCACTTCTGGCAGACTTGGGGGACATTATGGGATGCCACATATTGAACCAAGGTCAGTTTTGTACAAGACAAGCACCCTATTGGTTGCACTATTGCTCTAAGCTCCTTTATTATCTACTTTTCATTTTTGAAACTTGTATTAAAGCATTGTGCTAGGCGTCCAGCCCTAGCAGGAGTCGGGAGTCACCAAGATGGTGGGGGAGAGGGAGTCAGTCAAGAGCAACATACACAAACACTGAGAGGGATGCGGAGGTCTGATTGTATTGAAGTCACCAGGCTAGCTTTATACTGTGTTGTTCTACAAGCAGGTTACACGTTAATGACTTCTTAACAATTGTTAGTAAGGAAAGCTCTCTTAACTTTAGTTTCTCATTTTGTTTTATTACAATCTTATCCCATACGGTCATCAGGAAAATAACCTCAGACGGTGGCTTTCCATCAGACAGCTTGACCTCAAAGGATGGCCTCTTACATACAACTTTTATTCGAAGAATAAGGGTCACATTTTGCTTATGACGCTTTTAACAATAACTTAGTTTCTAGAAAGAACAGCAAACAGTTATGTGAGCACAAAGCAATGTTTATATATTAATGCTTAATCCATGTATTCCTTACTTTGTTATCAACATCCTTTAATCCCATGTAAACAAGGTTTTACAAACATTATTTCATTGCTGTGTATGAGTTAATCTGTCCAGCTTACTAACATCGCCCCTCGAGGTTGTTGCAGGTGTGACTGAGCGGTGCCCGACTCGATCGGCAATTGGCAGGGCAGGAGACAGGCTTGTCTACACTCAGGGCTCTGCTCCATGGGCCCTGGATGGTTGATAGTCTGACACAGAAAAAGATTGCCCCCGGGATGTACCCCAGAGCCAAGAGAGAGCCTGACAAACTACCCAACATGTATTTGATATGCCAAAAAACTAACAATAATGGACCTCATTCCCAATGAATGGAAATGTTACTGGCACCCACTAGAGTAAATTAATGAACAATGGAAAGACAAGTGACAAGCTTACTAACATCTAGGTTTAGCTTAAGCTCTTTATTTTTTTCACACCAAGATAAAAATTGATTTCTGACCCCATCTATTGTTTATTCCAGTCATTCTTTTCACTCTTAGTATTCCAATAACCTGTGTAGGGCCAATGGAATAATGTGAGCCCTAGGCCTCCAGTTTATTATTTGCCAATTTCCTATAAGAGACCTTAATAGATAC
>JAJIBD010008276.1:0-87843 GCA_021461705.1 Cryptotis parvus
TGCTCTTCTAACCAATCTGCAATTTTAGGTTGTATTCATTTACTTGGTAACTGTTTATTGAGCAGCTACAGGCCATGGTCAGCACTGGAGCTGCAGCGGCGCACTCATGGCCGCAGCCCTTCCCCTGTCAAGGAACATCATCCAGTGCAGCCATTGGCCCCACATGCAACCCACTGCTTGAGCCTCTTGTCCTTAGAAATACAGTGTCATTAGAACACAACTGTACCCGTTCCTCTAAACAGTTGTACTGTCTGTGTTTGCTCTTTTTTTTTTTGCACTGTAATGGCAAGTTTGACACCTTGCAACAAAGACCTTGTGATCAGCAAAGCCTAAATTGTTCACATTTAAGCCCTTTACAGTAAAAGCAAACCAACTCCTGCTCTCGCTGGTGGAGAAACAGGTGCCACAGGAGCCTAACGAGCTGATCAACCTCAGTAAAAGGTGAAAACCCTCCTGAGGGGACAGTGTGGTGGTGGCATGTTGCCAGAGAAAGGGACCGTGCAGGGAAGTCTCGGTCTGTGTTGATGAGTAATGCAGAAGGGCAGTAAAGGCCTGCCTGGGCAGGAGTCATAGTACAACCTGTAGAGCTCGCACAATGCTGGCGTGAGTCCAATCCCCGGCACCCATGTCATCTCCTGAACTCTGCCATGAGGTGATCCCGGAGCACAGAGCCAGGAAGAAGCTCTGAGCATTGCTGGTGTGTCCCCAAAACAATAACCAAAAGAGACCTGTGTATGAATATGTATCTGTACTCTTAAGAGTATGGAGGCGGAGAGCAGGGCTGGGGGAGCAAGCCTGCCTGCATTCAGAGCTTGGCCCCTCAAACAACTGCTGATGATGTCAGAAATTCCTGCATGAGATTTCCTGAGCCAGGGTCCTTATAGGACCTCACCCCGAACCTACCATGGGATTATGTCACTGTACAAGAAGCACCCAGAGGCCAGTGTTGGCCAATCCATCACAACTACTGCTGTGCTAGTGAGACACTTCGGAAGTGAGGCTGGCTGTGCAGCCAGGAAGACACTAGACGTCAGTGGGATTCAGAAGCCCTAAGGGGCACAGAATGGGCCGGAATTGGCAGCCAGGCGCCAGTGGAGTCAGTCTAAGAGAATGGGAAAGGGAAGGAGTGGCGGGGCTAGACTTGGTCAGTGCAGTGAGCAGCAGAGCCTGTCCCTGCTGCAGGACAGAGAATTGGGGAACCTGGTCTGATGTGAAAAAGTGAATCGGTTTGGGCTCTTTCACTGTAGGTACCAGAGATAAATTCAGGAAACAGTTGACTCTAAGTACTAGAGCTCAAAAAGGCTCAAAAAGTGTGTTTTGGGCTAAGAAAATTGATGATCAGGATAAATAGGAATGAGAATAACTGGTCACTTTGCTTGGCAGAGTGAGGAGCACCTACAGTGCTAAAGACGAAACAGCTCTGAAGTCAGAGAAAGGTCACAACTTTTGGAGCTGGAGCATTAGTACAGTGGGTAAGGAGCTTGCCTTGTGCACAGCCCATCTCTGGCACCACATTTGGCCCCTGGAGCCTAGCCTGGAGGGATTCCTGAGTGCAGAGCCAGAGGTAAGCCCTGAGCACAGCCAAGAGTAGTCCCCAAACAAAATCACATCCTTTAGAGGAAGACAACTTGAAGCTTTGATCTGTCACTCTTGTTGAGTAGATGAATTTAAGAGAATTTACCTGAGCATAGGACAACCTAAACCCTGAATTTCACAATGAAGTGTCTTACATTTAGTATCATGGTCTTTGGAGATGTGGTGTTCCTCCTAAGGAATGTTAGATAGCAGAGAACCTATGGTGTGGTCATGAAGGGTGACATTTGTTGAGCTGTGCACTACAACTCTTCTGCATTTGCCGATTTCCTCCTCTCATTTTTACCTCCCTGTTACCGATTTGCTGGAGCCTTGATGTGAAAAATTGAAGTTGAAGAGACTATCTCTTTCCTGTTTGTGTGTGTGTGTGTGTGTGGTCCATGCAACTTGGGCCCAGTGTCCTACAGACTCTCTCGCTCTTTGTCTATTTTAATTTACTTACAACACTGCCACAAGTGACTATAATTTCAGACAGAGCCAAGAGATAAGTAGGAGAAAGGGACCCACTTTTCATCATCAGAATTGGCCCTGAGCGTCAGTGACCGCCTTTCTGTTACAGAGTCAACTCAGCCCTCTCTCCTTAGAATAAGCTCATTCCCATGAAAATCCAGCATTGTTTGTGAATGCAGGATTTCTGGCAAGACTGCCCGCCTCCTCTTTTCATCCAGCGGCACTGGCAGGGCTGCTGGTATCGCTCACGGATTAGGCTGCAGCCAGGAACCTGCTCTTCTCTAGGTGACAGCAGAAGCCTGGATTTGGAGGCTTTATCTATCTATAGCTCGTGCCTGAAAGAAGGCACCACACTTACATAACCAAGCAGTGTTGCATTTTATATTTAGTTTTTGTGTTATAGAAGAAAAATGTGGAAAAAGCGTTAAGTGGATCAAAAGATGACTGGGCATGTCACCTGACTCTGCTTTCTAGGTTATCTTGCCGTTTTGTCACCCGTGAGCTGTTTTCCAGTCCTGTAAACGACAGTACCCTGATAGTAACATGGAAAATCCTTGTCCTTTGAAAGAGGAATCGCCTACTGCAGAATGCAGCTGTTGCATCCGATTGTTGACCGGTGTGACCCATTTTGCATCTCTTTGCAGACTCTTGGCAACTGCTTTGATGCTTATATGCTTGTTCTTTGGAGTCACTTTTGAGTCCGTTAATAACATCAGCCGGGTTCCCTTTAAACTCATGAGCTAATTAAAATTCCTGCCCTGTGTTCAAGACAATGATCTCACAGTATACATGCAGGTGTTCTTGGGCTTGCATGTCTCTGTGCAGATGTATGGGAAGGGGATTAGCTGTGATTGCCTCTGTGAAGGGAAGGCAAGAACCGGCTCTGAATAGTACTGTAAGACTTGCTTAACGTTAAGCAAGCGGAAGATTATATTTTTAAATTGAATTTTCTCAAAGTCCTAAGTTCCCTAAAAGCAATCCTTCATTGGCCCTTCTCAACGCTTCACCTGAGTTCTCCTTCTAATGAAGGATGCCTTGCAAAGATTCTGTCTCTAAGGAAACCAACAGACTCCTAGCACCTACCCTCTATACTCACTGAAAAAAGTTTCTAACCTTTCAAGGTCACCCTAAGACTTTTGAAAACCTGTGGTCAGACGGTGTCAGTCCTGTTATGAGCCTACCAAGGAGTCCCATCATCTCTGCGTGAGGGGGGCAGAGCCCGCGCCCGTTTTGTGCTGGCTCTGAATTCACCTCGCCTCTTCCCCCAGCAGTGCACCCTCTGAAATCCCCTTGTCTAATTATAGCTAGCGGCTCTCCCTTTGGAGTCCTCAAGCTTGGATGCATATTAAAATCACCTGGGAAGCTTTTAAAACCCTGGCTGCCCACACCAATTAAATCCCAATGTCTGGAGGTGGGACACACACATCAGTATTTTGTAAAGTCACTGAGCTGATGCTAATGTGGAGGAAAGCTGCTGTGTGCAAAGAATGGGCCCTGGGCTACTGCAGCCTCCACCCAGTTACCTCCAAAGCAAAGGTGCCTGATTTCCAAGTGAAAGAGCCGCATCACCAGTAGGAAAGCGACCTGCAGAAAAGGGAGGCAGCTATTCCCCAGCAGCCTTCTGACAGAATCCGGTTCTAAAGCCCACTGACGTGGGGCTGGGGCTTCAGTACAAGGGGTAGCCGTTTGCATTACACGCAGCTGATCCTATCCCAGATGGTCCCTGCAGCACCGCCACCACTAATTCCTGAGTGCGGAGCCAACCGGATGTGGTTGCAAAACAAAAACAAACAAAAGTACACTGACTTGGCTGCAAAGATCAGAGCTTTTATTCGATCGTATTTGTTAATTTTTTTCCAAGTTCTGAATTTAGCAAACCGATTCCTGAGCAAAAAAAATACCCATTTGGGCAGTGGAGTGGGTTTCCTTACCTTGGTCCTGTGCCACTCGGGGCAGGATGCCAGCCTTGTGGTGGAGGACATCTGATGCCACTGCCGCCATATGGCGATACTGCTGGTGCAGAAGTTCTATTTATCACACACCAGACAACCAGGAGGCCCACAGACTGCCCCGCTTGGCCTGCTAAGTGTGTGCGGCTCCAGAGTTAGAGCCTCCATTCTCTAGCCCAGAGCTGTGTGCTTCATTAAGGTTTTTTCTGTTGCTCTTTGGGACCAGAGCAATAGAACAGTGGGTAGGGTGTTCGCCTTGCACGCGGCTAATTGGGGTTCAGTCCCTGCCTCTCATAACATCCCCAAGCACCTCCAAGAGTAATTCCTGGGTGTAGAGCCAGGAGTAACCCCTGAACATCAACTGATGTGATCCATAAAGCCGAGAGAGAGAGAGAGAGAGAGAGAGAGAGAGAGAGAGATCTTTTCTTTGACAGAGTTAAACTTATAATGAAAGAAGTAAAAAAAATTGTAGTCACTAGGGCCGGAGTGATAGTACATTGGGTAGGGTGTTTGCCTTGTACATGAGGGACCTGGGTTTCATCCCCAGCATTCCATATGGTTCTCTGACTACCATCAGAAGTAATTCCTGAGTGTGGAGCTAGGAATAGCCCCTGAGCATTACTAGTTTTGGCCCCCAAAAAATAAATAAATGCAGTCACTTATTATTTGACTGATAAGGCAGGTAAATAGCCCATTCTTGGTGTGTCCATCCATCCCTCCCCATCTCTGCCATCCCTTCTTTTTTTTTTCTTTTTGGGTCACACCCGGCAATGCTCTGGGGTTACTCCTGGCT
Organism: Cryptotis parvus; assembly: GCA_021461705.1. NCBI lineage: Eukaryota > Metazoa > Chordata > Mammalia > Eulipotyphla > Soricidae > Cryptotis > Cryptotis parvus. The sequence continues at coordinate 4,786 of JAJIBD010008276.1, forward strand.
CTGCACTCAGGAATTACTCCTGGCGGTGTTCGGGGGACCATACGGGACGCCGGGGATCGAACCCAGGCCGGCACAGGCCGGCCGCGCTGCAAGGCAAACGCCCTACCCGCTGGGCTATCGCTCCGGCCCTCTGCCATCTCTTCTAAGGGACTGTTGAGGTTTCACATTTGAAGCCACCTTTTGTTGCTCTGCCCCTTCTGAAATGTGGCCTTGGGCATCATGAACACTGCTGTGTTGCCTTTGTGTACTCATTGTATGTTCCCCTTCCTTTGTGTAGGAAGACAGAGGTCTCGACGGCCCTATCCCTAACCGAGGCGGCAATGGTCTAGCTCCTGGGGATGACCGATTCAAGCCTGTGGTGCCCTGGCCTCATGTTGAAGGAATAGAAGTGGACTTAGAGTCGATCAGAAGAAAAAACAAGGCCAAAAATGAGCAAGAACACAATGCCGGAAGAGATAACCAGAAAGACATAATACAGAGGCAGTATCTCACCTTTAAGCCTCAGACGTTCTCCTACCCGGGCCTGTGCTACACCCAGGCATCCTCGGTAACTTTGAACCCAAGGATCCTGAGCCTCAAGGTGTGGTAGGGGGCCCCGGAGAGTACGCCAAGCCTTTGGAATTGGGACCAGAATTCAAGTCAGCCGTTCAAGCCAGCATTAAAGAATTTGGATTCAACATGGTGGCAAGTGACATGATCTCACTGGATCGCAGCATTAACGACTTACGCCACGAAGAGTAAGCATACCTCCTGTTCTTTATGAATTGGGGTACCTACTGTTTTGGTGCACAGGTAACTAGATTGTTAGAATGGAGAAAATGTTTGGGCCTTTATCCCAAGGAAATCAGGATCTTTGGTCTGCAACATATTGAAGGCATGGCCTATTTTCCACTCTATTGAAGGTTCGGCATATTTATGCCATTCTATTAAAGGTACAGAGTATTTGTGCCATTATATTGAAGGTCTGGCAGCTTCTATATCATTGCTACTCATAACACAGCCCCCAGACTGGCACTTGTTCATTGTTTGTTGACATTTTTTATTACCAGTCCACAAAGAGAAAGCGAGCTTGTGTGAGCATGTAAGTCCATGACTTAGTGCTTGCTTTTGTTTAATGAAAACCTGTGAGTAACAAAACATTCTCAGTGTGTTGATTTTCGCTCCTTGTTGTGGAGTAGTGCCGAGCGTAGCCCCGCCCTGCAGACGCCTCCTGCCTCAGCTCCTCATGGAGATTCCCTCTCACTGTCCTTCTCAGCACGGTGGCTGGAAATTGAAACTCTTGAGTGATGTGAAAGAAGTGCTCAGATGGATAAAACGGTGGTCTAACCTTTCAGATTATTTTCATGCAGTTCGATTTAAAGTAAAAGATTTTCCAACTCTTACCTTTTGATAGACGGTGGTTATTGAATGAACTCAAAGTGTTTCTCCTTCACTTTGTTCAATAACCAATTCTGTTCCCATGGCAGCTAAATAACTTGCAGTGATGTGGATGCAGATTTAAACCACGACTAATAGAAAACTCACAGTGTATTCTTCATGGTGCGTTGTTAATGTCATCGTTGTTTTAAAAGGTTAGCACAGCACACGTGTGTAATTTGCATGCAGCAGTATTCTTTCTGACACTGTGTGCCATTCTAAGCACTGACGAAGTGCTTCTCAGGAGACTTTGGGCAGTTGTATATTAACTGCTTAGAGCAAGAGGCATGAATAAGCAAGCAAAAGAAAATAAGAAGAGAGATAGAGGCATAGGACCATATTAGTGGGGGTGTGGGGGAGACGGACCCTCAAACAGAAGAAGCGTTAGAGCATCTCAATAGACTGTGAAAGAAATCTTGGAGCAATTTATTACCAAAGTAGAAACTTGCCTAGTCCTAGAGATGCCAGATTTACTGAATCAGGACAGAAGATGCTCAGTTAAACTTGAATTCTCGAGTTGTGAAATCATTTGGGCGTGTTTCTGTGAAATCTGAATTGAACTGGGTATCCTGTGTTTCACCACGAAGCCCATCTGTGACACACAACCTTACCTCCACCTTCTTGCTTCTACTTACAACTCCCAGAGGGCAAAGCCTGCAACTTCCTGCCTCTTTTTGGTGTTTTCAGACACACCCAGGACCGTTTTAACTTCCAGTGTCTGAGCCCTGCTGATTCTGCTGCTGTTTCCTTCCCTTCCCTCTACCTTCTCCCTGCCTGCCTCCTCTTCTTTCCTGTCCTCCTGTTCCTCTCCCCGGTGCTTTGCACAGACCGTCATTGCCACCTTCTACTACAGCTACAGCTGGAAGTACCCAGCCGTGGGATACAGGAGTTCCCGCGGACTCCTTGACAGAAGTGTTATTGCCCCATTCAGATAAAAAGACTCACGGGTCCTTAACCAAAGCTCCTAAGCCCCTTGTAAATTCTGATAGTGAGGGAGGAAGACAAAAAAATTTAATGCTTGAACATAATATCCCCAGTAACTGGTTCGTAACAGAATCCAGATTCGTTTTTACGTTTGGCTCTTCCTCCGATTTTTTTAATGAAGTAGGCTGTGTTCCTCCTGAGAATACTTAACATGCAGTGTAGGTAATCACCAACTTTTAAGGAGTTATTCACGAATTGGAATGCGAACAGCTGTCAGCATTTGCTCTGCAGTTGAAAGCCAGTAGTGAATGAAGGCCCAGTGTTGCATGTTCCCCAACATGTGTGCTCACTGCTCTGCTGTCTCTCCCGCGGATGCTGGAGTAGCCCTCCCCGACCCCGTCCTTGTCCGAGCTGTACCCCTCCCTCACGCTCATCTCACCAGGAGAGTCGCTGTTCAGAGAGGGGTTCACTCCCTCAGCAGCCCTGGGACTCACATTTCTGCCCTGACAACAAGTCAGCGACCACAGTTGTGGCACTGATTGCGTGCTTGGTAAAGGGTGAGGAATAGGACTTTTTTTTTAAAGCCAACACTTTTGGAAAGAGCTGAGTCAAGAATGACATCACCTGACTTCACACTCATTTCCCACTTGAAAAAACACACTTTGGGCGGAGGACTGGCTCAAGTAGTAGCCACAAACTCAGACTGTCTCCTCCGGTCCCCCACCACACCCCTGGGAGTGGCCCCTGTTTGTTAAGAAAAGTTTCATTTTCTCCACTGACCTTCATTAAGTACCTCCAACACGCAAGGCCCTGTGCTGCCTTCTCCGGCAGTGAAGGAATGAGAAAATCCTGACTTCAGGGGGGGTCTTGACGGCATCAGCAAGGAGGAGCAGGCCGTACTCTTATGCTGACCAGAGCGAAGGGGGCAGCGGGTGACTGAACAGAGCAGGGGGACAGCATCAAGTTGTGGGGCCGTCGGGCAGGATTTCTCTGAAGCGATGCCAGGGTTGGCCTCTGAAGGCAGCGTGGGTTTCCTAGGAAGAAATTCCTGATAGAGAAGGCACAAAGCCAGCGGCGGAGGAGAAGCAAGTGGAGTGGCGCCAGGCACCTTGAGCAGTGTTGTTTCAGCCGCGTCGGCTATGGGGGGAAGACTGAGGGTCGCACTGGTCTAAGGAGCAAAGCTGGGAAGGTGCATTGGGCCGGTTGGGGAAAGCACGCACGGCGTTCACAGTCTGCACTGCATTGGGGTTCAGGAAGCCCACTGCTGCTTGCCAGAGAGAACTTTAGGGGTCAGCTGAGTAGAGAGCCTTGGGGGCAGGGGAGGGCCTGTGAGAGCATTCCTGGAGGAACTTAGGGAAGATTCCTGAACTGGAGGAAGAGAGCGAGGGTGACAGAAGAATTGAAATTCAAGACCTGGTGCTCAGAAACTCGGGAGAAAGATGAGGTCCTTGGGAGGGTGTTGTGGGGCGCCGATGGAGAGGCGGCTCTCTGCAGAGTCGCTGACGACTCTCCTGTGCTCTCTGCCTGTCACTCCTCACACAGAGCCAGTCTGCATGGGGGAAGGCGCTGATTGGAGGAAGAGGGAAGGAATTTTCAGTGTGTATATTAGATTTTCTCCCCTTCAAGTTTTAGGTTTTGTTTCCTTTACTGTGAACTACTGTTGATGCAAATACATGGAAATTACTCTTGCCCTTTTTCTGCCCAAGAAGGCAGACAATCAGAGGACTATAGAATCCAAGGTGTTTTGTTTCAGTAATTGAATTCAATATTTTGACTTGTTGAACAAATTCATCTGCCTCTAATGCATAACCTTTTCTCCTTCCTACACACCTATTGCATTTCCGTTTTGCAGAAATCTATCTTAGTTGCATTTGCAAAATGAAATAATAGGTGTTAAATTGCTTTGAAGTTTCCAAGAGCTATACAAATGTTAATGTGATTAATTATTAATAACTTTCTTCACTTGTCTATGAGAAATTGAGGACTTATAGAAAGTGATTTTGCATTCCTACACTTTTGCATTGCCTTATACACTGAATAATTCTCTTGCCTGATCTTCAAATCTTGCTTTTCATGATATGACCTTATTTAAGGTGAATTGTGGTGTGAACTTTTCTCCTTTCTCTATATCCATGTTAAATACTATTTGATACACTTGTCTAGAAGTACACTTCTCTAGTGTACAAAATAGTTGCTAGTTGCAAAACACCGATTTAGTTGAAATGCCATAGTTTTATATATGTGTATATATATATATATATGTGTGTGTGTGTGTGTGTGTGTGTATACACACACACACACATATATACACACACATATACACACACACACATATATATCCATGGTTCTAGGATTGTAGGCGAGTTCTAGCCCTGGCCCCCCATCCCAGCAGAGCCTCACAAGAAGCCACACCATGAGGGCCGCCATTTTCAACATCAGGACTCCACAGCTCATCAGAGCTCCATCCAGCAAAAGAGCTGATCTTTCCCCATTTTGCATTGCCACTTTGTGGCTGCGTGGTCCATCAATACATGCACAAGATGAGAGGCTACTAGAAGAGTTTCCCACTCACATGGCAGTCTGGCAAGCTACCCGCATCGTATTTGATATGCCAAAACCCAGTAACAATTATAGACCTCATTCCCATGACCTAAAGGAATGGTTTGAGGCTCTTCATGTTCCTGGAGCAAGCAGTTGCCCTTGGGCTACACTAGCATGAGACAGGATGTATGGAGATGTTATTCATGCGTGCTCGAGCAAATTGATGAGCAGTGGGAAGACAAGTGATACAAGTGATTATATATATAATACATATATTATATATGGACACATATTATCTCATTATATACATATATTATATCATGAACCTGTGGCTCATGATATATATAATACATATATTATATATGATATGATATATTATATTATATATAAATGATATATTATGATATGAATATTATAGCATATCATATAAATGATAAATAATATATATTATATATAATATATGTATTATATATATCATGAGCCACAGGTTTGCTCTGAGTTCAGCCCTAAGAAGTTGCTCATAAGATGAAGAATTAAAATAATTAATAAGTCACACATGAATCATGTATGTGCATGTAAATATTTTATTTGCCCCAGTTTTGTCATGTGACTACATGGTACCTCACAGACATTGCCCATGTAGTGTCATGGTTATTAATATGTGTCCCTATTTTCTTGTACATTGCTCAGAATATATTTTCTTTTTCAAACAATGTTCTGGTAGCCTTCTGCAGGAAACCTATTTAGAAATTGGTTTCTGATGACCCAGAATACTTTGACCAAAAAGCATTACTCTTCAATTGGCCTAGAATTCATTTCTCTTGGAAGCTACTTTCTTGGTGAGTCCATAGGTGTTTCCAATTAACTCTAAAAATAAACTAAACTGCGTCCTTAGATTCCTACTTTCTTTCTCTTCTAACCATCCATCTACAAACACATGCACATATGTACCTTGTGATTTTAGAGATTTTTCCAGTTTTGTCTAAGTTCCTGACTGGCAGCGGGAGATTTAATTTTTTTTTAACATTTTATTATACCGCCGTGAGATATACAATTACAACATTGTTCACGTTTGGAGGTTTCGGTCACACAGTGTTCCAGCACCCGCCCTCCACCAGTGCCCATCACCCACCACCCATGTCCCCAATTCCCTCACCCCTCCCACGTCCTGCCTAAATTGCAGGTTCTTTATCTCCTCTCTCTCTCTCCCTCTCTCTGTCTTCCTTGGGAGATTTTCTTTTTTGTCTTTCGTTTTTTGATTGATGGAGATTCTGTGATTTACAATACTGTCAATGATGGTTTCTCATGTACCACATTCCAGCACACACATCACCATTGTACCCGCCTCCCTCCCCCAAGGACCCCTACTCCTCCTGTTTGCCCCCTCCCACCACAACAACTCAGCTGTGCGGATCACTCCTCCTGATGTTTTCTCCCAAACTGGTAGACACCGTTTATAGATGTTGGAGGCTAATTTATGTCGAACAAGCTTTCATGGGCATGGAGGGTGAGACTGCACATAGCAGTGCAGATGAGTGTAGCGGTGATTTGTTGGCCTGCGCCACTTCGTGGTGGAACAGAGGCGGCGTTGAGTCTCTGCCAGCTGCTGCCCGCACTGCTGGTGTCTCACGGTCCAGCATTCTGATGCTCCTTCCACAGAGGTCCAATCCCCAATTGCCCCAAATAGAGCAAAGTAGCTCCCCTCCTTCTTAAATCCCCACACCATCACACACACACACACACACACACACTCATACACTCACACACACATGCACACATGCACGCACGCACACACCCCTCTAGCACCAGTGTTACATTAGTGCCGGATCCAAGGGTATAAACTCTTTTGCTTGGTTTTCGTTTAACCTTCCCATTACCCCTGCTTGCTTAGCGATTGAGGGCACATTTCCTTGAAAGACTGCTTGAATAAGCTTATATGCTTGGTGATGGGTCCCCTGGATACACCATCCCTTCCCAGCCCGTTGCCAGTTTCAGGGAAGACCCTCCTGGTCTCCCCAGCCTGTTTCCACCTCTCGGTGCTAAGGAGGAAGTGAAGGGATGTTCGCCACACAGCTCCCTCTGGAGCAAGCTAATGTTGGACCCTTTCCCTAGGTGCCAACTGCAGGATGTACCGGGCAGCAGCGGGATGCCCAGGATGCACTGGGCGCTGGGAGCGCCCCTGTCGTCAGAGGCGGCTCATGCAGCAGCTCTGCCTCAAAGGCTGCCAGGACCGTTAGGCGGATCCTGGTGTCTTCTCCTTAGTGCGCATGGAAGCTTGTGTGTTCACGAAGTCACGGTCTAAGCCCAGTGTGGCCGTGCTGGTCACGGTCTAAGCCCAGTGTGGCCGTGCTGGTGCTTTGTAGGGCTCCCCGCGTATTCGTGTTTGGAAAGGAGGGGGGGCACCACTTCCGGAGTTAAAACCATCCCCGAGCGATGTGGTATTTAACAAGGCCTGAAAGGAGAAACTGACGCTTTTGCAAGAGTATTTCTGGTTGTCACGCAAGAAGTGTATGTTGGGACGGAGGGGAAAAGAGTGGGGAGTGTGGCCTCAGAATCCACTTGCCATTCTGTTAGGCTGTCCGGGAAGCTGCCCACGATGCATCAGAGGAACGATAAGGAGACCGAGGTGTGAAGAAGGGGCCTCCGGGGCCCACACGATAGTACAGCGGTAGGGTGATTGCCTTGCACGTCACCAGCCGGGTCCTGGCATCCCATATGGCCCCCCAAGCACCACCAGGAGCAGTTCCTGAGTGCAGAGCCAGACGTAACCTCTAAGCATTACTGGGTGTGACCCCAAATGCCAAAAAATAAAAGAAGGGGCTCCGTGGCTCCTGCCCCTCACTTGGGCGAAGTTGCTCCAGGTGAGGGGCCCCCTGTGTCTTTAAGGACCTGCAGAAAGGGAACTCCAGACCCCGGCCCTTAAAGGAGCCAAGGAAGGGCTGTGATGGACAGTGCAGACGTCGCTGCCATTTTAACTGTGGCCGTTAGGCACAGCCTGTGTTGATGCTAAGGAGCTGAGGAGCCTCTCATTAGCGCTCGCTCCTTGGCCCAGATCATTCTGTCTGTGCCTCTCCCTCTGACTAGCTCCACTCAGCGTGATGCTCACTCTACAAGCCGGGCCACACAGCAGCAAGTTGCCTGATTTCGTCTTTGCTTAGAGCCAAGTTGTGGTCCATTGTGCAGTTGTGCCAAAGTTTCCTTGTCTAATTGCCTGCTTCCTTTCTTTCAATGCAGTTTTACAAGACAACTTTATGGGAGAGAACAAGTTGAGGGGGTGGGTGGGTGGGGGTATTTATTGTAAGGGGTTGGGGGGAGAATATGTAGCAGAAATGCCTATAGGGCAGCTGTAGCCAGAACCAAATTACCAAATCCCGCTGAGTCCTGAATGATAATTGCGTTGCAAAGCCACTGATAAGGTGTTTTCCACGTTGAAGAGGGGTACATGTAGGACCAGGATTTGTTGTTCAGCCAACCGCACACCAGAATAAAGGAAACAAATAATTCCTTCCTCTTTCTATTCTGGAAGCAACGCCACCATTCTACATTTTTAAGGTTTTCTAATTTTATGACTTGATTAAGTCATCAGTTTAGTTATATTTAATATGCCAACACCGATCCCGCCATTGCACCTTCCACCATCACTAATTCAAATTTTCCCAGCCACCCAAAGCTACTGTTTTAGAAGACAGACAAGCCCACACCTGGCTACACAACAGAAGGAAAGGGACGAGTGAGGTCCAGGTCCCCCAGCCTTTAGCATGGACTGGAAAGCCGTCCCTCTGATGGCCATAACTCTCAGGAATAGCTGATGGGAACTGGGCAGGAGCAAAGAGTGACATGGTGGGACGTAAGGCCGGTGTTTAGACCTTCTTCCTCTCTGGTCTGTGTGGCTCCAGCAGCTCCCAGCGTGAGGGCCGGTCCCGGGTGCAGGGGCTGGGGGCTGGAGTGTCGCCTCAGGGCTCCCCGTTCTCCAGGTGTGTGAAAGGAGGAATAGGAATCATTGTTGCTCACATCTGCAGCACCCTTGTACATTGATTGCCTTGCTCCAATTTTAACCAAATATATAAATTTATGTATTTCAATACTAATATATGCATATATTTATCAATAGAATTCTGTTCCACCATTCTGGTATCATGAAAGATGAACACACGAAAAGTTAAAAGGCCAAGGAAATTACATGAGTTCAAATTCATGTTTAAGGGTCGGAGAGATAGTCCAGCAGGTAGGGCGTTTGCCTTGCATGCAGCCGACCTGGGTTCGATCCCGCCATCCCATATGGTTCGCCACGCAGTGCCAGGAGTGATTCCTGAGCACAGAGCCAGGAGTAACCCTGAGCATCGCTGGGTGTGACCCAAAAAAACAAAAAAAAAATCATATTTAAGGGACTGGAGTGATAGTCCAGCAGTTGGGGGGGTTGCCTTGCACACAGCTGACCTGGGTTCAATCCCTGGCATTCTGTATGCTCTCCCAAGCACTTCCAAGAGTAATTCCTCAGTGCAGAGCCAGGAGTAACCCCTGAGCATCACCAGGTGTGACCCAAAAGGAAAAAAATCAGAATCTCCCTAGAACTGCCAGGAGCGATTCCTTAGTGCAGAGACGGCGTAAGCCTGAGGGGGCCAGCCGTGGTCACCTGTCACTTGTCTTCCCATTATTCATCGATTTGCTCAAGTGGGCGCCAGTAACGTCTCCATTCGTTGGGAATGAGGTCCATTATTGTTACTGTTTTTGGCATATCAAATACACCATGGGTAGCTTGTCAGGCTCTGCCGTGGCTCTGGGTTCATCCCAGGAGACCCAGTCTTTTTTCTTTTTTCCCATTTTCACTTTATTTTATTTTTTATTTTTTTCTGATCCACTGTCTTTATTTTTTTAATTAAACATTTTATTATACCACCGTGAGATATACAATTACTATGTTGTTCATGTTTGGAGGTTTTGGTCACATAGTGTTCCAGCACCCGCCTCCACCAGTGCTCATATCCCACCACCAATGTCCCCAATTCCCTCCCCCCCCATAGCCTGCCTAAATGGCAGGTTCTTTATCTCTTTTCTTTCTCCCTCTCTCTCCCTTCCTTCTCCTACACATTGTGGGTTGCACTACATACACTTGGAAGCCATCATATGCATTTTTTTGCCTGTATTTAATGCTCAGTTCTATGTTAGTATCAGCCCTTTTGACATTTATTCACACATGTTCCCTTCTCTGTCTTACCTAACCTCTGACTCCCTCAGGTTTGCAGTAATTTCCACTTTTGGTAAGACCACCTGATATATTTATGTCATGCAAATAATTGCAGTCATTCTATGTGTCTCTCTTTCCTTCTGACTAATTTCACTCAACATGATCCTTTCCATGTCCATCCATTTATAGGCAAATTTCATAAATTCATTTTTCCTAACAGCTGCATAGTATTCCATTGTGTAGATGTACCACAGTTTCTTTATCCAGACATCAGTTCTCGGGCATACTGGTTGTTTCCAGGTTCTAGCTATTGTGAATAGTGCTGCTATAAAAATAAAAGTGCGGGTGGTGTTTCCGCTGTGTGTTTTTGGCTTCCCAGGGTATATTCCCAGGAGTGGTATGGCTGAATCTTAATGAGCATAAACTCAAGGGTTTTGTGCCCTTTCCTGGGAACTGAAGAAGAAGTGAAGTAATACCATCAGAAACAAAAAAGACATTTTATGTTTATTTCCTTTCTGTGAAGCTCAGGTTTTTATACTCAGTTTTACCCCATCTGAATCGCTTAGTCATTAGACACCCTACACGGCTATGTTCTGTTTTTCCATGTTCTACAAAGCAGAGCATCTTAAATCGTGTTAACTTCCAGTTTCCTCATCTGTACAGAATTACTCCTTATATGTTTTCTAACTTTCCAGAGATTTCTGATTCCAGAGTTAGTTGAAACTATAACAATGGCTATCACTTTCCTGGAGATTCCAGTCCTCATTTTTACGTGTGTGTTATTTTGTTAGAGGTGCTGCAGGTGTGGCTGTAGTGCCTGGCTGCATCGGCAGGTGGAAGACAGGAGACAGGCTTGTCTAAACCCAGGGCTCTGCCCCGTGGGCCCTGGATGCTTGATGGTCTGACAAAGAAAAAGACTGGGTCGCTAATTGTGTCAACTATCTTTTCAGATCATGATGCACTGAATATAGGGAGTAATTCTGTACAGATGAGGAAACTGGAAGGTAACACAATTTAAGATGTTCTGCTTGAATTTTATTCTGGTTAAGATTCAGCAATGCCTTTTGGTGTATGGCTGTGACTCAGCCAGTACTTTTGTTTTGATCCTGGGACCACGGAGGGCGGGGAGGGAGGGACGCATTGTATGTCTCTTTCCAAAGAGCAGGTAGAGTTTAGGAGGGAAATGGCATTTTTTTAAAGACCCAGCATTGGATTTTAAAATGAGGACTGCCGTTTTAGTTAAAAGAAAGATATCTGTGCCTGCTCCAGCCCAGCAGATCCCGGCGAGCGCGTCAGAACTCAGGCAGGCTCCAGAGCGCTGCAGAAGCTCCACCGCAGTCATAGCCCCAGGAGGTGTGCGGCTGTCACTTCTCTGCGGGGCCCACAGGAGCCCCGGCCACCAAGCTCCTCCCCAAAGTGGCAGTTCTGGCCAGAGCTAAGAGGATTGGTAGGTTTGTGACCTCTTAGCTTCTGTCAAGGCCAAACAGGACACTTACTGGGAAGACACACACGCACAAGCACATGTGCACACTTGTGCACACATACCAAGACACTAGAGAGGAAGGACTAAGGACAGGCATGGGCTGGGGGCATCAGCCATCGTGCATAACTTCAGGGAAGAGTCTCCCTTCCCTTGGCTTTCATTTACGCTTGTGAGTAGTTGGGTTCTGCCGAGACGAGTGAGCTGTGTCTCCTCCGTCGTGCAGGTCGTTAGCTGTGCCGCCCTGTCTCTCTTCCTTCCCTCATTGCCCGGTGACTTCAGCTAATGAAGCCGGGGTCCTGGGTAGACACCAGCCAGGATTGGCAGTCCCGTTGCCCCCATTCCGGAGCACCCTGGGCAGCCTGGCCCCCACTTCCTGAGGATACTGCAGTTTGGGAGGCTGGAGCTGAGGCGTAGCTAACTTGAAGGTCACCTAAGCCGAAGAGGGTGGCTCTGGAATCAGTCTGGCTTCCACACTGCATTGCCTCGTTAGTGATGCTAAACTAATGGCCCAGGGGGTGTTCCAGAACATGACAGGATGTTAGCCTTTTTATGGAGAAAGAAAAAAAAACAGAGAAAGTGAAAAGGCAAAGACTTCGTATCTCATTATTGCAGATTTTCCTTCTTCTGTGAGGTCTCAGCCTTTGCTGCTGCTGACATTCTTTGCAGAATTATTTTTCCAGTTCCAAGGTAGGATTTCTGCACCCCAGAAAAATCGAGCTTTGACCTGGGGGCTGCCCTGCACCTGGTAAACAGCATCTCAGGATCCTGCCCTCTCCCACCTCCCAGCACCAGGTCCTAGTGCCTAGCTTGGACCAGACCTTTGAAGAGCAGAATCCTTCCTGATTAAGACTGCCATTGAGGGGGTGGGGTACCAAAAAAAAAACCTCACTGCTCAAGGGGGCCAGTCAAGGTCAAGATCAGAGATGGGGTAGGAGAAGAATATAATTTTACTATATTCACTGTCTGTATCACTGTCTTCCCGTTCATCGTCGATTTGCTCGAGCGGGCACCAGTAACATCTCCATATGACCTGTCTCATGCAAGTAGAGCCCAAGGGCACCTGCTTGCTCCAGGACATAAAGAGCCTCAAACCATTCCATCAGGTCATGGGAATGAGGTCTATAATTGTTACTGGTATTTGGCATATCAAATACGACACGGGTAGCTTGCCAGGCTCTGCCGTGAGGGTAGCATACTCTTGTAATCATCTAAAAATCCAGCATTTATTGATGAACCCCGCGGCTGCTGGCAGCCGCAAAGCCGAGCTATGATAGGCTGGTCTGCTGGGTGGAGTTCTGATGAGGGGGAAGTCCGGATGTTGAAAATGGAGGTCCTCATGGAGTGGGGGGGTCGTCTGGCTTGTTGTGAGGCTCTGCTGGGGTGGCGGGCCAGGGCTAGAACGTGCTATCTCTCCCGGGTGCCTCATGAGCAGCTGGGTACAGGGAGAGCCAGTAGCAGCTCTGCCCCATGTCTGTGAGTCTGTTTCACACCCAGATTGAGTTTCCCATGAACATGATTCCTTCTCTTGAGGGAGCATCCCTCGATGGAAGTCATGGTCTCCCAAGCATGTCTGATAGATTTTACTATATTAAAATCTTTTAATTATGACTTAAGAACAACGAGAACCCCATCACATTAATGTTTTATTTTAAGAAGAAAACTAAGTTTTGCAAAATAAGAGAAATTTATAGTAGGTAGCATTGCCTTGAGTTTCACGCATTTCTTTAATGTGTGACTTATAGGAGATAACTTGAATTCAGGTATTTCGCTCAGCATTTAATCTATGCCTAATGCCTAATACTGTTTGGTTGACATCTGTAAAGGAAATCTGGCCTTGCATCATGTATGTGTAATGGAAAAAATGGAGTAATTTTAATAACATTTTCAGATCGTTAAATATATTCTTATTTGATATTTCACAAAAACAGTGAAAAGACAGATGGGATTTATGGCAGGGTGGAGCGAGAGTAAGCACCAAAAGCAGATGAATTGGACGGCGTGTTCCTAGAGAGTCATTTGGTGAGAGTTGTGGGAAAAATCCTAAGCTTCCAGACCTATTTCCTGTTTATGATGTGGGGAAAAGTGAAACGTTTAATGATGGTAAAATATCTGTATATTATCAGTGGTAATATAGAAAGTCCATAGGTACTTAGATATCTCATATCTGCGGATGTGGGTATTTGTAAATATATCTATAAAACAAATCCCAGATATATATGATGTGTGTATAAATACATACATAACAAATCTCAGGTATATATGATGTGTGTGTACAAACACACACACAAAAACACACCCACATACATATAACAGCCCCAGAGGCAGGATGGAGGGAGCCACCCTTTTTGCTCCACTTAAATATCTATAAAAGAGGGTCAAAGCAGTAATACTGCAGGTAGCATGCCTGTCTTGTATGTGGCCAACCCAGCTTCGATCTCCAGCGCCTGATATGGTCCCCTGAGCCCTCCAGGTGTGACCACTGTGCACAGAGCCAGGAGTAAGCCCCAATCATCCCCAGGTGTGGCCCCAAAACAAAAAAATAAAGTAGTGAAGGACCTCCTTCTGGCCAGCTCTACCTTTTAGTCATTGGTGGCAAACAATAAGAGTTTGAGAGTTAATTGCATATTTGATCTTGCTCCTAGGCTATCTAAGCATTTTTCATCTATTGAGAAAATGTGGACTTATTCCTTATTTCTACTCCCTTTACTTTCAGCTAGAATTCCTGATCCCTCTCTGTCTGTGTATGTGAGACTGGGGAGGGGCTGGGAGGAGAGGGAAGGAATTTTCTAAGTAACAAGAAAAAATCTTGATGTTGCTTAGCCAGCAAAGATAAATTTACAGTGTAATTATTAGCACCATTGCAAGTTATACATCAGCAAAACATTGACTGCATTTCATAAAGGTAAAATTTATAACACTGTGCCTATCTAACCACTTAGTCTGTTCAGATCCTACAGACTAGCCATTATTTAAGGTGTTTAGTCACAGGTTCCCCATTGCAAACTTAAAAATTATCAAGATCCTTGAGGCCAGAGCGATAGCACACAGTGGGTAGGGCATTTGCCTTGCATGCAGCTGACCGGGTTCATTCCCGGCATCCCAAATGGTCCCCTAAGGACTGCCAGGAGCAATTCCTGAGCAAAGATCCAGGAGGTAACCTCTGAGCGTCACTAGGTGTGACGCAAAAAAGAAAGAAAGAAAGAAAGAAAGAAAGAAAGAAAGAAAGAAAGAAAGAAAGAAAGAAAGAAAGAAAGAAAGAAAGAAAGAAAGAAAGAAAGAAAGAAAGAAAGAAAGAAAGAAAGAAAGAAAGAAAGAAAGAAAGAAAGAAAGAAAGAAAGAAAGAAAGAAAGAAAGAAAGAAAGAAAGAAAATTATCAAGACCCCCAAATTATTAAGTTTTTGTTTACATGCATTATGTCAATATTTACTATATTAATTTTTAATTATGAATTAAGAACAATGATAAGCCCATTACACTAATATGTTTTATTTTTAAAAAACAAACTAAATTTTGAAAAATAAGAGAAATTCACCCATTTCTTTACTGTGCGACTTAATAGGAGATAACTTGAATTCAATTATTTCCTTCTGCATTTAATCTATGCCTAATACCATTTGGTTGAGGTCTGTAAAGGAAATCTGGCCTATAGTCATGTATATGTAATTGGAAAAATGGAGTAATCTTAATAACATTTTCAGATCATTATGTATGTTACACTCAAAACTCAGCAAGTGACTTTTTTAAGTAGTTGCATTGTAGAATGTAGATGCTATTGTTTTAAGTCATTGTAATATAGACTATTGATATAGACACTGTGTGTTGGTCATCTGGAAAATATTGGTTTCCTGGGTAATAAATGTTGACAGTTTCACTCTGCAATTTGTTGATATTATCAGTAATCTCATTAGAAAAAGACTTTCACTCAGGGAAGCCACTGTTACTCTGAAATTCCAAGTTTTGCTTGAAAGCTGAAGTTGCGCCCTCATGCCGAGGTGGAGCTGATGCCTGACATTCACGTTGCCCATGTTGTCTCACTTGACAATTTAAAATAAATTACTCGGGGCCGGAGCGATAGCCCAGCGGGTAGGCATTTGCCTTGCATGCGGCCGGCCTGTGCTGGGCTGGGTTCGATCCCGGCATCCCATATGGTCCCCGAGCACCGCCAGGAGTAATTCCTGAGTGCAGAGCCAGGAGCAACCCCCTGAGCATTGCCGGGCATGACCCAAAAAAGCAAAAAAAAATAAATAAATAAAATAAAATAAAATAAATTACTCAAGAGCCAGACAGTACAACTCACGGGTCTTCACCAAGGGTATTTTGCTGTACACAGAAGCATTCTGACTTCAGTGTGAGCTAGTGAGGACTCCAGGAGCATGCGTGCCTTTCTGTCGTTTATGTGATTATGCTAAAGCAAAAGCAGTTATACCGGGTTGCTTTTCTCCAGCAAAGTAAATATTGACAGTCAAAAAAGTGCTGAGGGGGCCGGAGCGATAGCCCAGCGGGTAGGGCGTTTGCCTTGCACACGGCCGGCCTGTGCCGCCTGGGTTCGATCCCGGCATCCCATATGGTCCCCGAGAACCACCAGGAGTAATTCCTGAGTGCAGAGCCAGGAGTAACCCCCTGAGCATCGCCGGGTGTGACCCCCCCAAAAAAAAGTGCTGAGGGGTTAAATAGAATCACAAAATAATATTTTTTATTTGAGGGGTGGCGCAGGAGGCCTGGGGGGTACTCAGGAAGTACCCCTGAGTACCCCCACCCTCAAGACTGCCATTTGGGGGGTGGGGTACCTAAAAAAAACTCACTGCTCGAGGGGGCCAGTCAAGGTGAAGATCAGAGATGGGGAGGGAGAAGAATATAATTTTACTATATTGATCACTTGATCAGTAACATCCGTTATTCATCGATTTCCTCGAGCGAGCGCCAGTAACATTTCCATTTGACCCTATCACGTTCCAGTGTAGCCCAATGGCATCTGGTTGCTTCAGGAATAAAAAGAGCCTCAAACCATTCGTTCAAGGTCTTGACAAAGAAGTCTGACCATCTTGTAGGTGGGCGGCCACGTGATCTTTTGACGTCCCATGGGATCCAGTCGGTAACGGCTCTAGTCCAGCGGTTGTCTCCAAATCGCATTACATGTGATTTTCGATGCCTTGGCAAACGAGACAGCGTCCCTGACTCTGGAACAGCGATGGAGGTCAGAACTCTGGATTCCTTCTCTCACTTGAGTGAGGCGTGATATTCCAAGCATAGCTCTTTCGATTCCTCTCTGGGAGACCCAGATAGCATTCTCATCCTGCTTTCGTAGGGCCCAGGTCTCTGAGGCGTATGTTAATGCAGGGAGAACAGTGGAATTGAAGAGATGTGCCTGGAGCCGGAGGTTCTTTGTTCTTTTAGCTATTTCTTCGATGCTTTTGAAGGCAATCCATGCCGCTCTCGTCCTCCCTGAACAGCTCAGGTTTTAGGTCGTTCATCATGTTGACTTCTCGACCTAGGTACACATAACTGCTGCATTCAGAGATGTTTGTTCCATTGAGAGTGAATGGGGCCTCTGGAACTAGTTCATTTTTCATGAACATAGTTTTCTTTTAGATTCAACTGTAGACCTATCTTTCCACATTCACAGTCGAAGTCAGCCAGCATTTGTGCCGCTTGGCTAATGTTTGGTGTTATTAGAACGATGTCATCAGCAAAGCGGAGGTGGTGTAGTTGCCAACCATCTCTCTTCACTCCCATTCCTTCCCATTCTAATTGTTGCATGATGTTCTCGAGGGTGGCGCTGAAGAGTTTTGGTGAAATGGAATTGATGAGATGTGCCCGGAGCCTGAGGTTCTTTGTCTTTTTAGCTATTTCTTCGATGCTTTTGACTATATGGGATGCCGGGATTGAACATTCATTTCAGGAAGGAAGGAAGGAAGGAAGGAAGGAAGGAAGGAAGGAAGGAAGGAAGGAAGGAAGGAAGGAAGGAAGGAAGGAAGGAAGGAAGGAAGGAAGGAAGGAAGGAAGGAAGGAAGGAAGGAAGGAAGGAAGGAAGGAAGGAAGGAAGGAAGGAAGGAAGGAAGGAAGGAGAGAGACAGGGGAGGGAGGGAGGGAGGGAGGGAGGAAGGAAGGAAGGAAGGAAGGAAGGAAGGAAGGAAGGAAGGAAGGAAGGCACATAATTCCTTTTCCCCCACTAGTGACTGGAAAATGGTATCCAAAGTAATAGAGAAAGAGAAGGAGGGGAGAGAGAGAGCGAGAGAGAGAGAAGCAGAAGAGAGAGAGAAGGAGGAGAGAGAAAGCAGAGAGAAGGAGGAGAGAAAGGAGGAGAGTGAGGGAAGGAAGGAGGGTGGGGACAGGGGGTTCGCCAGAGGGAACCTTGGGACACTGGTGGTGGGAGATGTGCACTGGTGAAGGGACAGCTTTGGTATCTAGCTGAGTGGTTATGACAAAGTAACGATGCTGATAATTTGTCTTATTATTCCTCTGAGTGAGAAAAGAACATTCATTTCAGAATTTAGCATATTGCGCCATTATCTAGTGCAATGTGTGGGTATGTCTACCCTCTGCTGTGCGTTGCTGTCGCTGCGTTACTGCTTCTCATACTTCTTTCTGAATCTCAGAGACCTTATGGGTAGGCAAATTGAGTTGCGTTTCCGCCTCTCATCAGCCTTCCAGTCCCTCCTTCGGGGACCCCTCTGATCTCCAGCGCTTTGCACCTCCTCAAACTCCACGCCCCTCCGTCCGGTTTGGAATCCCACCCTAGGTGCCCCCAACCGGCCTCTCCCGTTTGAGGCTCCCTTTTCCCTCCTTCCCTGCCCGTGCCTCTCCCACTGTGGGTCCTGCTAGCCAGCCGGCAGCAGCTGGTGTGCAGCTGTTCTCACTCGGGCTGAGCCAGGGCTTTCTGTTTGGGTATTGCCTCTGCCTGCTTCCTGGAAGGGCGGAGGGCCCTGGCAGCCTGGGCCCCTGCCAGCGGCAACAGCTCTTCTTGGAAAGTGAGGCCCGCGGCGGAGTCTCCTGACAGCAGGGCTCAGATCCCGAGCAGTCCCCGCTGTTCAGCTGTCCGGGTCCTCGCATCCAGCCACGGCGCCTGCCCCGCAGCTGGCAGGGCATCAAGCCGGGTTAGCAACAGAGCGAGTCCATCACTTTCGCACCGCCAAGCTCAGCGCCACCAGCACCTCCAGCATCTAATCAGGACGGGACTGTTTCCTCCCGAGCAACCTTTGTCCGAGCCAGCTCCTGTGGGTGGAGGAAACCGCAGCCCCCGAGCAGTGAAAGTCCCCTGCTTCCCTTCTGTTCAGTGAACATTTGTCGGGCTTTTTTTCTTACACGTTTCTCTGCATGTCGCCCTGCTTTGGAGAGCAGAGAATCTTGCTCCGTTCTAAACACTCCTCACTTCCTACTCCTCCCTAGGTACCAGATGGTCCCCCCTCACCAGCCTCGCTAGGTGGTAGAAGGCTGTTGACGCAGTGAGATCAATGCCCCAAGCCTGCTGTTGACAGCAGAGTGGAGGGAGGCACTTTGCATTCTCTCTCCTCCTTCCCAGCTTCTCTCTCAGCTACTCCCTCGCTCGCTCATCTGGGATTGCCTTGGATTCCTCTCACACTCCCACTCGCGCCCGATTGCCATCCCATGCATTCAGGTCTTGGCTTTCATCTGACTTCTCACGTGGTCCAGATAAATTGCTCATCTCCATGGACAGGAGCCAGACCCACACAGTTAGCCTTTTGGAGATGTGTGGCCGCCTTAAAGGCATGACTTAAACACCGGAAGAACTCAACTCACGTCCTACTGTTTCCTAGACTCAGGGATTTAGAGTCGGCCTGAGCAGATCGCTGGGCCGCTGCCTTCGTTTTGTGGCTAAAGAAACCAAAGTCCAAGGAGTGAGTGATTATATGATGGCGATCAGGGTGAGACCAAGTGTTCTGGGGCTTCCCCATGCCACAGAGGACATCAGGCAAGTCCACTGATCACAAAAGCCACCTCCAAATTCACATTCAGAAGATGAAAGTGAAAGAAATGAGCTATCAGTTGCGAGGTGACTCCTGTTTGGAGAGGGTGATCTGGCTGTGACCTTTGTGCCTTGCCTCAAGGACTGACTCCTGTGACTGACTAGCTTGCTGTCCCCTCCCTCAGGGTCTCAGTAAATCCTTCAATGCAGGCCATTAAAAATATCAAAAATTGGGGCTGGAGAAATAGTTCACTGGGCAGGTTGCTTGCTGGCACTGAGCACAGAGCCAGGAGTAAGTCCTCAGCACTGCTGAGTGTGCCTCTCCCCACAAAAGAAAAAAATTTAACTAAAATTCCAGCTGTTGGTGCCAGAAAGGCAACTCAAAGAGCCAAGAATATGCATTACATGCCAGAGGCCAGAGTTGAGCCTCTTCGCCGCAGGTTTCTTGAGCACTGCCTGGAGCAGCCCCTGAGCAGCAGCAAGAAATAGCCCTGAGCACCCCCGGTTTTCTTGTGTGGGTCAAAAAAAAAACAAACAAAATAAACCACAACAGCCAAGAACTCCCAGCTATTCATAGCAAGGGGCCAACACTTCATTTGTTTTTGTTTGAGGGCCACACACAGCTCAGGGCTTACTTCTGGCCCTGTGCTCAGGGATCACTCCCTAGTGGGCGCTGGGGACCCTATGTGGTGCCAGGAATCAAACCCAGCTTAGCGTCATGCAAGGCAAGGGCCCTACCCACTGTGCTATCTCTCCCCAGAGCAGGAAGAAAGCACCGTAACTCCAGCAGAAAAGCACCAAGGTGTGTGCCAGGACCTGGTGGAAAGGTGCGGGGGGGGGGGCAGAATTTTCCACTGTCCAGGGCCTGTAATTCTGATCCTCTTCCAAACTGACCCTTAAAAAATGCAATCTAAGGAGGTGCTTATGCAAGAGGGGCTCAGGCCATGTCTGTGGGACTCTGGGGTGTCCCATTTCTACTCTTGGAAGTGTGTGAAAGATGACGAATGCTCACAGCCCTCTGACTTGGCAGTAGCAGGGAGGCCAGAGTGTGACTCAGACAGGACAGCGGGACAGGACAGAGGCCCTGGACAGTGGGACAGGAGAGGCCCCTGAGTCGCAGGGCCACATCCCAGAGCAAGAAGCAATGGGGTGCTCTGCTGCAAGGTACCTCAAGATATCCCAGGCTGTGAGTGGCCACAGGGGACTTTGGAGGAGTTCCATTGACCTCACTTTCCTGTTCTGGCAAATCTGGGTGGGTTGTGCTTGTTTCCGCCAGGTCCGGGGGGCCTGAAGTCTGTCACACAGCAGATTACAGTGAGCCCTGTGGTGTTCTCTCTCCCTCTCTCTCTCTCTCTCTCTCTCTCTCTCTCTCTCTCTCTCTCTGTGTGTGTGTGTATATGTGTATGTCTCTGTCTGTCTCTGTCTGTCTCTGTCTGTCTCTGATTCTGTCTCTGTCTGTCTGTCTGTCTGTCTGTCTGTCTGTCTCTCTCTCTCTCTCTCTCTCTCTCTCTCTCTCTCTGTCTCTCCCTATCCCCCTCCCTCTCCCTCCACTCTGGCCCCCTTTCAGTAGCTGCTTGTGGTTTTTAAGGCATTCTTTATAGAGGGGCATTCTGGAATAACTTTCCAGAAGGTTCCTGACTTGCCCTCACTTTGCATGACCCAGATGATCACTGTTCTCTGGCATAATCATTTGTTTTGAAAGTGCAGGTTTCAATTTATTTAAGGAGAGAGTTGTGTGTGTGTGTGTGTCTGTCTGTTTGTCTGTCTCTCTCTCTCTCTCTCCCCCTCTCAAGCGCATGCTCCTGGCACAGGATGCCCCATCTGCCCGCCATGCCTCCCTTTGGAGCAGGCACACTTCATGCCTGACCTTGGGTAGCTCTCTGCCCTGGGCCAGTGTCCCTTCTGGGCTTGTTGATGAACACTCCCTTGTCACTGGCAGTCGTGTGCTCAGACATCACCACGAGCACCAGATTCACAACAGAGACTCTCTGCTCCCAGGGGGCTGCAGGGTTAGGTGCGGCAGCCTCTGGCCACACGCCTCTCATCCTGTGACTAATACGTCCCCCTGTCTTATGTGCCTTCCTGTTTAAAGCCGCCTCATTGAACACAGACTGTTGAACCGTGACATCACTTTCGTGACCAACTGCATAGTAACACATGCCTAAGAATGCCCCTTTGATACACACGCTTTCTCCATGGGCATGGCACAACCCTGAGTCTCTTAAGAGTCATCGTAAAAGGGGCCGGAGCGATAGCCCAGCAGGTAGGGTGTTTGCCTTGGCACGTGGCCGGTCCATGCCGGCCTGGGTTCGATCCCCGGCATCCCATATGGTCCCCGGCACCGCCAGGAGTGATTCCTGAGTGCAGAGCCAGGAGTAACCCCTGAGCATTGCCGGGTGTGACCCAAAAAGCAAAAAAAAAAAAAAAAAAAAAAAAGAGTCATCGTAAAAGGCCAAAACACTCACAGTAGTTCCGGCATATGGAAAGCAGCCAGCAAATAGACTGACCAGGACACTGTTTCTCAGGGTCAAGAGGGACAGGAAATGCAGAGCCTGCCTGGATGTACAAGGCTAATTACAATCCACATAGTTTTCACTGCCTTGTTCTGTGCATGTCCTCACTGATAAAGAATGTGGCTACAAATATATTTTGGGGAGCAGGTCAACTAACAAGTCGGGAACCCTCCAAAAGCAGGAATCCACCTTTGAATAGAGAGCTTCGCTTGCAGAGACATTGGGTCTAGTTAATGGGCTTTGGAAGCGTCGCCCTTTAGAGTAGCTCAGAGCTCCCTGGCGCTGTGGCGTGGTCCTCACAGAGGCCACATATTCTTCCCTGCTCACCTACACCAAAAAGACAGTCCAGTGACCGTGTTTAGAAACCATCAAGACCAAAGAGTGGAGAAAGTTAAGGGCTTCTTTGTTTTTAATTCAGAGGACACATGAACGGCCTTACCGTTCTGACATGAACTCCCTTAGTTGATCTGTTTTTTCCTCTTTGTGTCCCTCCTTTGGCTGTCTGCTTGCTGGCATGGCTGGGGAGGGAGTTGGCATGATGCCAGGCGGTGCTCAGCCGACAGTGCTGTGACTGGTGGCAGGACGATGAGGCTTTCTGCACTGTGGAATATTTATCAGCTTCGGTGCTGAAATAGTCCCTGCTGATTAGAGACCTAACCTGAATTTCAGAGGCACTGATGGCCACGGAAGTCTGACAGGATCTTGCGCGCAAGCCCCGACTGCACTGCGCTCCCTAATCCGTTAGAGGCTGCACTGGGTCTCTTTCTTTTCCTGGCTACCATTCCAGATATTCACTTACTAATTTTATCTCTCTAGCTTCTCTTCCCCTCAAGGGAAAAGATGTGCATTCTTTTCAGGTAGCACATAAACAAGAGAACATCACACCCGCTTCTTCTTCAGTCTTGCTCTCGAGGAAATAAGCAGCAAACTCTGGCTGGCCACATCTCTCAGTCCAATGGGAATAATGTAGGGGATAAAGGAAAGGGAGGTCCAGGAGTCGTGATGCCGGGGATCCGGTAACGCTAGTGACAACTTATCCTTCCCACCATCCCTCCCCTTCCACGCGCCTCATGGTGGGGAAGTTGTTTACAAAAGTCCTGGGAAGAATAGAGCCAGATAATACAAAAGCCGGCTTATTCTTGGAACCTGAACATATAAAATACTGATGAAATGGTCTCTGAAGTGCAGTCACTGGTTTTCACAGCTCTGCACACCGTGAGAGCCTCTTCATCGACAATGTGGATAATTTCATGGTGAAGTATTTTAAGGTAGGAATAATTTGAAAGTAAATATAGGCAAACCCATTTTCCTTCTAAGCATTTCTTTTCAGGGTGAAGGGGAGGTCGTTTGGGGGCCCATGCTCTAACCTGGGGCTCCCACGTCCAAAGTATGTCCTCTGACCTGGAGCCATCCCCATCTCGCTGGCCCCGCCCCATTAATCTGTGACAGAAGCCCCCTTGTAACAGTAGCCCCCTTGCAGGTGCATTGTACTTCCTCCTGCCTAGAGATGTAGCAGCTGGATCTCAGCTCAGACAAGGAGACGAGAAGCATCCTGAGAGTCCATGAAACTGTTCCTCTGGGATCTTGAGTTAAGCTAATTAATGGAAAGGAAAAGAGGGGAGGGGAGGGAGGAGAGAGGAGGGGAGAGGAAGAAAGGGGAGAGGAGGAGAGGGAAGGGGGGGAGAGGAGAGGGGGAGGAATGCACAGGTATTTGTGGATGAAAACTTTAGGGGACCGTTGGCACCTCATGGACAGGAGGAAGGCAGTTGCAGAAAGCTCTTTCTTATTTTCAAGGCGCTTTTGCAGTAGGGGGTCAGCTCTCTGGTGCCCGTCTGACAGTCCCCACGAGCATGCAGTGAGCACATGCTCGGTATGTGCAGCAAGTCACTGCAGGGGGACTCCAGCAATCTCCCATTACCCCAAGTGCGGTCCATGGGGAGCCACTTAGTGGAATTTCAAATTCGTACTTTTCCACTCTGGAGGAACAGAACTGGCTGGATTCTGATTGCTTCTGAGTGACCAGACATTAAGCATCGCTTGAGAATCTCTAGGGTTTCCCAGGCTTTGGGTAGGTTTAGCAGAGGTATCATCTTTTCCAGACCGTGACACACTTTATTGCTGCCGTGGCAATAGTTAAACATCCTTAGGAGATTTTGTCGAGCCTGGTGGCCCCGCCCAGGAGCTGCCTGGGGCCATCGGCCATAACATGAAGAGGCTCACAAGCTGCTGGGGAGGCAAGCCGGACCCAGCTGAATAGGGCACCCCCAGGAGGGCAGACGGGTTTGGGGAGTGGGCCCGTCACCTCTGGGGGTCCCAGAAGCAGCTGGATGAGACTCGCCCATCACACTAGCCACCATTTGCACTGTCCAGACGCTGGGAAACTGCCTCACGACCAGATTAACAGAGCAAAACCAGTTCGAGCCCAGGTCACGTGGCCGCTTGCAGGCCGCGGTCAATTAAAATAGTGGAAACAGTAATGTCTTTTAATGCAGTGCATTCCACGAAGAGCAGGAAAGTTTGGTGGGAGGGAGAGATAAAGAGGAGAGAAATGACATGACAGAACCCGCCAAGTAGTTGAGGTGTGGGAGGGGGAGGGAGGTGGGGACATTGGTGATGGCAGATGGTTTGGGTGGAGGGATGGGTGTTGGAACACTGTAGAACCAAAACTCTACATGAGCATCTTTCAATTGTATGTCTAAAATGGTGTAATAATATTGGGGGAATAATAAAATAAAATTAAATCGGGAAAAAAAAATCCTTAGGAATCTGGCTAACCTGGTCCTGGAACTCGGAAGAGCTGCTTTTCTCCTTGGATTCAGAGGCCCCAGAAAGTTGGCTAGTGGCCCTCAGAGAAAGATTTCTTCCAGCAGCGCTCTGCTGACTTTGTTTGTGTTTGTTTTTCCCACTTAAGCAGGATGATCTGTGCTTGTCACAGCTCCAGCCCTGTGGGGAACCCCTAGCTCCCCTGGTGGTTGGGCTGTGTGCCCCCCCTTACTCTTTACAACACAGGCTGTTTAGAATGAAACGAAGTTGGGTGGAATAACCAGCCTGTATCAGAAGGAAAGAAACGGGCAGAAACAGTACACAGCCTTCAAGATCTCACTCAATGGTCAAATAGAGACAAAAGCAGGAACTAGATAGTATAGAAAAAAACAGTGGCAAACCTCTTGCCTATACTTTGGGTACGTATGTACATATATACTTTGGGGCCATACCCAGCGGTGCTCAGGGGTTCTGACTCTGCAGTCAGGAATTACTTCTGACGGTGTTCAGGGTTTCATGTGAGAAGCAGGGGATCGAACCCCAGTGGGCTGTGTGCAAGGCACAGCCCTGCCTGCTGTACTATCACTCCAACCCTGGTAGTATATATTTAATCTGGAGTCCCTCTTCCCCAGTCTTGATATTCCTGGACCTTGCTGCTCTCTCAGCTTCTGCGCCATCCAGTTCAGGTTTGCTTGGCTCTTCTACTGATATTTTTTCCTTTTTATTTCTTCTGATCCTCTTTGAAACAGTTTCCCTTTGTCAGTGGCCTCTCTGCAGACATTTCAGAACCCAGGAACTCTGAGGAGAGATGGTAGCCAATTGGCAGTGAACAGTACCAACAGGGCAATTGATTGGGGTACTCAGATACATTCTTGGGTTCCCTGCCAGATTTTAATGAACTAAATATTTCCCCCAAATTGCAGCTTGAGATTTCCTTGGCTCCCGCTTTTGTCAGAGTGAGAATTCCTTTCCCTCTCTAGATTTTACCTTGTAATTCCATCCCATCACAGAACAGAAAGCTTTTGATAAACACTTCTGCTCTTTGGGATAGCTCATTGGCCACCAGAGGATTAGATTTTCTGGAAATTACAAAGAAGTAAGCATGTGAGAGAGAAGGAAAGATAATCCAGTTAATATGGGAAGAGAAATAGACTACTTTCATGATTTCTTAAAATAGCATAAACACATTTTCTCCACAATATATATTAAACATGTCACGTCAGTCGATGAGACATGCTGAATGAATACCCCAACTTCCTCATCCTTTTCAATAAGACAATGACTAATCTCGTTTATGTACTTTATTAACCCTTGAAATTCACTCGTTTGGTAACTCAGTAAGTAGAAACTAATATACATTATACATTCTTTTTTACATCTATATTCTGAATATTTACAGTTGAGTGAATCTTGAAAAATGCCAGATAGTACTGAGGTAACGATACTTGCCTTGCATGCAGCCAACCTCGATCAATCCCTGGCATCACGCCTAGTCTCCTTAGCATTCCTGGGATGATCCTTGAGTATTGCTGGATATGACCAGCAGTAATAAAACAAATGATCAATCGAACATGTGAGCAAACAGACTAATGATCTAGTACATCTCCTTGTTTTGCTGCCACAATAGAGGTGTCAGTCCCGTGCTAAAGACCGTCAATAGTAGAGATTATGCCATTCTCTGTTGCTATCTCCAAGAGCACCTAATGGTTCTCTAACCCAATGTTATTTCCTAACTCCAAGCTGAGGTCCCCGTGTTACCACTGTAAGCGTATACCTTATCCCTCACCATTAGGGCAGAAATTTGCTTTCAAATACAAGCCCTCCATATGGTAACTGTGATTTCCTTGTTGCAATTAGAGTACATTGAACAGACCCATAATCACTGAGTGAGTGATGAAACATGGAATAGGAGATGACTCAATAAACATTTCAAAGACTGTTTGCAAAGTGTGATTTTCAAGTCTGTCTTGAACTTAAATTCCCCACTGGGTCTCCGCCCTACTGTTTCTACTGTCTTGAGTTCTGGAATATGGCCATTGCCCCCCCATTGACAAGTCCCATGCCAGACTGCCTCATGAGACCTGTTCCTGTGTTGACCGTAACAAGGCCTCCTTAAAGAAAATCCCATCTGGTCTTCACACCGGGAACATTGTACGTGTTCTGCTAAACACAGACTAGGCTAGGTTTCTGGCAGGAAAATTCAAGCCAGATTGTGGCCCACCCATAAGTATGGGGGAGGCCCCCAGTCCCAGTCTCCTCAGGCGCCTTGTTGCCCAGCTCAGGGGGACATTATAAGGCCTATGCTCTGTGCTGGTATACACACACTTGGCCTTTGGCATCTGAAAGGTGCTTCCAAAATTGCACTCTTGATTGCTTCAATTTCCCCTTGCTCTGCACTTTTCCATCTTTCTTCCCCCTTCCTAGATACAATGCCTATAATGTTGTTTTCTGAGTGTCTGTCAGCTTCCTTTGAGCAGAAGCTGTGCACCAGCGAGTGACTGAGACACAAATGCAGCCTCCATTGGCTCAGGCTGGCCTCGCCCTGCCCGCGCCCCCAGCCCACACTTCTAGTACCGAATAGCTTGTGTGGCACTGGAAGTGTCACTGACCTATGATCATAGGGACACACAGCAGCATGCTCTTTCTCCCATCCTCTGCGAATTTTGAGGAAAGATAACTTTTTGTGAGAAAAAAAAACGTCCAAGTCTAGGGTTCCCTGCCTAGATTTTCCTCCAAATTTGTGGTTTGACATTTTAGCACATGATATAAAATATATGTGGGGGGAGGGGGCGCCTTCTCTTTTTAAAACATGAGAACATTTAGATACAGTCACCCAGTGATAACAATTTAACATGCTTGCTTGCTTACTTCATTCTGTTGCATTTTATGTCCTCGACCCTTAAATCAGGCAGAAATCCACAGAGCTGTGTGGACTTGACTTCTTAGTGGTCAAGCGTTCCCTGGGTATTGAGTGAAAATGAATTAAGGACTTAGTTTTCCGTTTGGTAAGTGGGTACTTATGATAACTCTTAGTAAACCTAAATCTTGAAGTCAGAGAATTATTTTAACTTGTTAAAGTGACTTGTTTATCATGGTTCACGTTTATGTTGTAGCAGATGCCCCTGGGCTACACTTGCTTGTGACAGGATGTATGGAGATGGTACTGGTGCCCGCTCGAGCAGATCGATGAACAACGGGAAGACAGTGATACAGCGATACAGTCACCAGCTCCCAACACCTCCCACGAGCCTCCTCCCCTCCTCCAGTGTCTCTTTGCTTCTCCTAGTCCACCTCTCCATTCTCTCCACTTCAGCCCCCAAATGCCGGCTACTCTCTGTTTTGTACTACCGGGCCAAAGGTTTGTCATCATTGATTACTGTCTGCCCTGCATTCCAAGGATGAGTGAGCTCTTCCCTCCAGGATCTGTTTTCTCTCCCCTCCAGTTCCGTCCAAGTTACAGTCAGCGACTAGATTTCCTGTTTTCTTACAGCCGTCATATCAAAGGGGTCACGAGCTCATGTTTGTCACTGTGACTTGGAGTAAGTCAGTGGTGACTGAGTCTCATCAGGCAGAAAGACGAGCACAGGCGGACGCCTGCCCGACCTCCCCGAGAACTGGGAGACAGGGGAGAAGGCCACGTGTGTGACAGTGCTCCGGGGGGACACGTGCCCGACCTTCTCACCAAGGACCGGGAGACAGGGACAAGGTCACGTGTGTGACAGTACTCTGAGGAGGACATGTGCCCGACCTTCTCACCAAGGACCGGGAGACAGGGAGAAGGCCACGTGTGTGACAGTGCCTTGCCATCTGTAGTCACTACTAGGACAGTGCTTCCCTGCTCTGGGATTAAGATCACAGAAAGGAAGAACAGAGCACCATAACTGCAATGCCCGGTACTTTACTGCTCTCAGATGCTTCCAAACTAGTCCCGGGGGCTTAGTTGGGTGAGTTGAGCCTTTGCTGGTTCCGACCTTTCCTGGACCCCTGATGGCCCTGCAGGTCTTTGTTTTCCTCCTCTCGGCTCACTGCTGCAGACTTTCCTCTGCTGCTCGCTAAGTCCTGAGCCTGTGGCACCTCGCGGGCACTGATGCCCAAGGTCATATGATTGTCCCTATGTGGCACCCTCGGTACCCGTCGACTATGATGGTCTTTTCAGTAGCTTTACTTGTGGTATTTTTCTTTATTTTTTAGGGGGTGATGGTCACACCCAGCAATGCTCAGGGATCATTCCTGACTCTACACTCAGGAATTACTCCTGGCGCTGCTTGGGGACCCTGTGAGATGCCAGAGATCAACTTGGGTTGGCTGCATGCAAAGTAAATGCCCTACCTGCTGCACTATCACTCCAGCCCTTCTGGTGTTTCTAAAATGGAAAAAAATGACCTGGTTGGCTTGTTGGTGTATGAAACAGGGAGGGGTGTCAGCAGGAAGGCTGAGATAGACGTATCTCTGGAGCCACGCAGGAAGGTTCGGTCTTACCGACTGGGCTGCGTGGCCCAGTGGTACAATCTCAGGGAGGCCTCTGGAGCTGGGATTCTAACCCCTGTGACTGTGTGAGGACTGTGGAGGCTGAGTGGCCGCACTAACAACTAGTGTGCTGTCTAACCATGAGTGTGGGGCCACCCGGGAAGCTGGGGAAAATGAAAATAAAGCTGATCCAAGCTTTCCAGCGGGAGCTCCAGGTCTCAGGCGCCCACTGGGAGTCCGGTGCTGCTCTTTTTGCGGCTTCCTGTCTTAGGAATGAGCCGTGATGCGCCCAAGAGCTCTTCGCCTTTATGTTCTGCTGGAAGTTTTCCCCTTTTCCCCCAAAACATTGATCGTTGAGCCCTAAGAGAAACCAGTATACCTTAGCAGTCTGCACGCAAAAAGTTAAGTCTATCCCAGGACACGCTGAGATGTGTGGGTAGAAACCAACGTGTCTTCTTAATGCACATGACCAGGATGCATTTATTAGTTCAGATGGAGCTAATTGAGTGAAGGGCTGGCTAGAAATTATGGGAGATTATGGGAGCCTGAGATTGTGTGGTCTCTTTTCTCAGAGCCCTCTGGCTCCAGGCCTTTCAACCACAGCACAATCCAACACATTCCAAATACAGCCAACAGCCATCTGTGCTTCCGCAACCTCGTTTATATTATATTATATTGGAAAACTTCTGCAGAGTTCATCACTAACTCTGTCCACTGATTTTGATTTTCAACCCCAATAGAGGAGAGGTTAAAGATTTATCATTTTCCTTTCGTTCATATTTAATTTACCATTGAAGAAAGGAGTGATATTCTTTGATATATTACTATATCGAGTGGGAGTGTCCCTACCAAAGTTTTTATAACAAATCAAACTTTATAAGAGTATTAAAATCATTCAGGAAGTGCTACTTTGGCTTAGAGCAGAACTTTTGACAATTAACTTTGCTGACATTTTCATATTGCAGATAGTTAAGGGAGAATGAATTCTATTATTACAGGCTTACCTTTGACCTTCAAGGGAAGACTGAATATGAGAACATTGAGGAAAATTAATTAGATCATCTTCCAGTTTCTAATCATCAAAGAAACACACGCTCTTTAAGCCATAAAGGTAGAGTTATGAGAAAATTATTAAGTGGGAAAAAAAATTATAACCTTTGTATTACCTTGTCTAGTCCTGGGAATGTGGCTCAGTCATAGAGCACTTACCTATCATGTAGGAAGGAAGGAGGGGAGGAAGAAGGGGCAGATGGTAGGAAAAAGTGTTGGCTAGTTAAAAGAAAGTGTGTATTAGTCAAAAGGTCACACATGGGAGTAAAAATAGGGGACCCAAAGCAGAGCAGGATCATTGTAAGCCCAGCAGTCCCCGAGAGGGTGTGAGTCATCCCATCTGTCTGCTGAATTGAATCTGTTCAGCAAACCCAATTGATGGAGTGTGAGTTTTCTCTCCTCTGACTAGGAAGGTCAGATTCTGTGCTCATCGAGATACCTGACTATCACCAGAATTCAAAGACAGATTCTCTCTCGATAACTGGGCTCTCTGAAAACATGTGGGGTTTTCCTCACATCAAATTGTTGTATTCTGTTTGGCTAGACTGCATAATTTTCTTGAACTTCATTGATTTTGTACATTTGTAAACATTATGTATAGAATCTTCCAAGTAATATCTTCTACTGAGACCATCTCCAGCTCTGTAATTTAAACAATACTCATAGATGGAGATTACCAGTAATCTCAAATTAAGAGGTTGATTGGTTAAAAGAGAGTGATCGGTATAAATTTAAACTTTCTTTAAATTTATACATCCATATGCAAATTCTTTCTATTGACAAAAATGTCAAGCATAGCATGTTGAACATATATTATTTGTCACAAACAAATCTACTCAACTAGAAAACCAGAGAGATAGTACACTGGGTAGGGTGGCTCAGATTCGATCCCCAACACCCCTATGGTCCCCTAAGCCCTTTACCAAGAGGAGCCCTGAGCACCACTGTGTTGCCACCCCCAAAAAAAAATCTGCTCAATTGGTTTAAGAAAAGCAAAGCAGGTGGCTGAAATGATGTGAAGGGTTACAGGAGTATTTTGGAGAGCCCAAGTTCAGGAAGTACAGCTGGCTGAACAGGAATTGAGAAATTGAAAAACAAAGTCATACTCATTCTTTTTCAGGTCCATATACTCTTGTATCAACTTGTCCCCAAAGATAGCTGTCTGTCCACTCCTATACTATGAGATCATGCAAGAACCTCTGAGATACCAGCAGGAGGTTCAGAGGCCCAAAGTCCAAGGGAGCGGGCCTCTGACTGACCCAGCTTTGACATGTTCCCTGCTGGCCTCTGCTGGCCCATCCACAGGACGTGTGGTCTTTTCAGCAGCTGGCGTCTAAGGGGAAGTCGAGATGCAGCTAAGGGTAGGACTCAGAGAGGGGCAGCTTTCAGAGAAGACACAGGAAACGCTCTGGACATGCATCCCATGTGGCGGCTGCCAAAAATAAGATCACACACAAGCGATCTTAAAACTCTGCAGTAAAATCAAAGAAGCAAAGAGTAGGCAGATGGTTAGGGCATAGTCTATGAGTTTAGCATAGGAGGGAGAACAGGTATGTGAACTATTTTTTGTTCCTTTAGCTATGTGCAGATGTATTTCCATATTCAAAAGTTTTATAGCCAGCACACCGAGGGAATTAAATTCAGATATAACGAGCATAGACATAAGAAAGCACACGAGTGCCGAACATTTGGGGACCCATTAAAGCCTCTTACAGAAGCAGATATTAAGGATGTGCAAGCTATAGTCCAGAGGTCTGATGCAGATGAGGAGAGATTTTAGTAAACTGGAGGTGTACAAATGTTGCCTTTTAATTTCCAAAGGGAAGACTTTGGCTCTGGAAACTTGACACTGATGTATGAGTAAACTCCTAGGAAAGATTGCTTTTGCATAATTATAAAGGTGGCCCTTACTAGATGCCAGAATGAGACTCTGAAAAGGGAAACAACCCAGAGTCTTTAAAATGATAGGAGCTTACACAGCCAACCAAGACATGGTTTAACACCTAAAAGCAAATATTTGAGTAAAGTCTTCAGGTCCCAATGGACAAGATTTTTTTTTTGAAGTATGTTAGTGTGAATGATAGTATCACTGTATCACTGTCTTCCCGTTCATCAATTTGCTCGAGCGGGCACCAGTAACATCTCCGACGTCCTGTTGCAAGCAAAAAGTGTACCCGAAGGGCATCTGCTTGCTCCAGGGACAAGAAGAGCCTCAAACCATTCTTCAGGTCATGGAATTGAGGTCCATAATTGTTACTAGTTTTTGGCATATCAAATTAAACACCGGTAGCTTGCCAGGCTCTGCCGTAGTTTATAAATAAAGTTAAAAAAATATTTAGAAAGGGCCGGAGCGATAGCACAGCAGGTAGGGCATTTGCCTTGCTTGCGGCTGACCGGGTTCGATCCCCTGCATCCCTTATGGTCCTGAATGCAGAGCCAGGAGTAACCCCTGAGCATTACGGGTGTGACCCAAGAAAAGCAAAAAAAAAATTGAGGGGCCAGAGCGATAGCCCAGCGGGTAGGACGTTTGCCTTGCATGCGGCTGGCCCATGCCAGCCCTGGTTCGATCCCTGGCATCCCATATGATCCCCGAGCACCGCCAGGAGTGATTCCTGAGTGCAGAGCCAGGAGAAACCCCTGTGCATTGCCGGGTATGACCCAACAAAAGCAAACAAAAAAAAATTGAAAAAATAAAATGGTGTCCTGCAGTGACTGCAGCTGGAGTTGGCCAGGGATGATGGGACCCACATAGGGGCGGGGTCCACACACAAGGCTCACACAGGACAGCAAGGGCAGACCCAGCCCCCAGAATCTGAGAAGCTGGTGAGGTGACACTTATTCTCCAAATAAGCCAGGCTGGCAGGTGGGGGAGGTTTGGGGAGAGGGTATGAACTGGGGAGGTCTCCGGCCAGATCTGGGCCAGCGGCCCTGAACAAATACCTTTATTCCATTTTAGTTATTTGGGGCCACCCTTTGGTGCTTTGGGCTTACTCCCTGCTCTGCATTCAGGATCACTCCCGGCGGCGCCGGGGATACCAAGTCACGCCAGAGATGATTGAACCTGGGTCCACCCACATGCCCCTGTACTACTGCTCCGCCCTCGGGCACCTTGACCTGAGGTCCGAAATCCACGGATTAATCAGAGGCGGGCTGTAGGCCGAGGGGGAGCTGGGCCAGCCAGAAGACTGGGGGGTCCCGCCTGATGAGGTCGGCCACTAGCAACTTCCTAGGGACATTCGTCTGGGTCTTGCAATTTATGGAGAGGAGGCTCCCGGGAGCTTGGGGTTCGGTCGGCTGTTGATGGAATCAAAGCCGATGACGATCTTGCTACACTTGGGTGTGAACAGCAAACAAAATTGATGAGTGATAACAGCCTCTCACACACTGTATACAGCTTTCAAGTGCTAGGTTTGACCTTTTTTCTCTTCATGCATATAAACAGTGGACATGGAGGTATTAATCAGACTAATCCAATGTCATCGTGAGAACCAGCAGGATGGGTATACACACACTAGTCGACAGTCACCAAGGAGTAGAACCTGCTGAAGCATCACTATCACTATCACTATCACTATCACTATATTCCCATTCATCATCTATTTGCTAGAGCGGGAACCAGTAATATCTCCTTATGTCCTGTCTCATGCTAGTAGAACCCAAAGGCATCCGCTTGCTCCAGGAACATAAAGAGCCTCAAACCATTATATTAGGTCATGGGAATGACCTAATATAAATGTTACTGGTATTTGGCATATCAAATACAACACAAGCAGCTTGCCAGGCTTGCCATGCAGGTGGCATACTCTTGTAGTCACCTCTAAATAAAGCATTTATTGATGAACCATGCCACCACTAGCAGCCGTGCGAGCCGGGCTGTGATAGTATGGTCTGATGGGTGGAGTTGTGATGAGAGGGAAGTCCGGATGTGGAAAATGGCTGCTCCCATGGAGTAGGGGGTCTTCTGGCTTGTTGTAAGGCTCTGCTGGGGTGGCAGGCCAGGACTAGAACCCACCATGCCTCCCGGGCGCCTCATGAGCAGCTGGGCACAGGGAGAGCAAGTAGCAGCTCTCCCCCATGTCTGAGTCTCTGGTTCAGCATACCTGGGCCGGATTGAAAAAAAAAATGCTGCAGGGTGGATGTCAATGATCCGGGCTGTGATAGTCTAGTCTGCTGGGTGGAGTTGAGATGAGAGGGAAGTCCCGATGTGGAAAATAGCGGCCCCCATGGAGTAGGGGGGTCGTCTGGCTTGTTGTGAGGTTCGACACCCACCTTGCAGCAGTTTTTTTTTTTTTTCAATACGGCCCAGGTATGCTGAACCAGAGACTCTCAGACATGGGGCAGAGCTGCTACTTGCTCTCCCTGTGCCCAGCTGCTCATGAGGCGCCCGGGAGGCATGGTGGGTTCTAGTACTGGCCTGCCACCCCAGCAGAGCCTCACAAGTTGAAGCATGCACATACAATAATGTAAAATGCAATAAAGTGAAAACATGGTATTTCATGCTGAATTCAGCTGTAAAAATACCAATAGGAAGCATTTTACTTAATAATGTATGTGGGGCCAGAGTGATAGTACAGCTGGGAGGGCATTTGCCTTGCACGCAGCCTACCCAGGTTCAATCCCCAGAATTCCATTTGGTCCCCGAGCACTGCCAGGAGTAATTCCTGAGTGCAGAGCCAGCATCGCTGGGTGGACCCAAAAAAAAAAAAAAAAATAGTTTATGTGTGTGTGTATGTGTGTGTAGCATATGTAATTTTATATTTATAAAGGATCATACCCACATGAGAGTTGTAATATTAACCCCTTGTGCTGGTTTGCCTTGCCTGATTTATTATTATAATGATCTTTTACAGAAAAATTCATTGACAAAATGGAGTACACCCACTGATATTTTATTTTGCTGTGCATAAAAAACTGTAAAGAATACATTCTACCTTAGCATAGTCTTAAGGAACTTACTTGATATAATTGCAATCAAAGTACATTAGAAACTCAATGCTTGAGTAATATCCACTCCTCCCAATCTGTTGAGCTTTAATGGTTGGGTTTATCAGTGATGATTATTCTTTCACTGAAAACGTGTGTTGGCTTCTGAATGCTAAAGTAAATTTTATGTTCTACACTGCTAATTTATTTGGTCATTGGATCTCAGCAATACTTCATGTAAATTATAAGCATTTATCCACTTCCTTTGCCTATAGGAATGAAAAAGAGGTTTTAGTGGGAGATAGGAAGAAAATGAAAGTGAATTTTTTTTAAAGTGTTTCCAAATTGAGAACTTGTTTGCTATATGGAAAGAATCACCCCCATTAGGTTCAGACTACATCCAGAATTAAAGGAAGAAAAATCCAAACTGGCTATCTTTATATCTTTCTTGGCACTCTGAATGTTCTAGAAGCAAGGAGCCGTCTTTTAAAGAAGTGAGTTCCCATAGATGGATCTGGAAAGCATCATGCTGCTGGACATTAGTCCTGAAGAGAGGGACAGACTCAGAATGCTCTCTCTCCTATACAGGATATCAAGAAATCTCTTATCACTTCACCTGTATCACTTGTCTTCCTGTTGTTCATCGATTTGCTAGAGCGGGCACCAGTATCACTGTATCACTGTATCACTGTCTTCCCATTCATCATCGATTTGCTCGAGCGGGCACCAGTAACATCTCCATATGACCTGTCTCATGCAAGTAGAGCCCAAGGGCACCTGCTTGCTCCAGGAACATAAAGAGCCTCAAACCATTCCATCAGGTCATGGGAATGAGGTCTATAATTGTTACTGGTTTTTGGCATATCAAATACAACATGGGTAGCTTGCCAGGCTCTGCCGTGCGGGTAATATACTCTTGTAGTCATCTCGAAATCCAGTATTTCGAAAATCCAGTCATCTCGAAATCCAGCATAGAACTAAAGTGGGCACCAGTAACATCTCCATAGTCCTGTTGTGTGCTAGTGTAGCCCAAGGGCATCTGCTCGCTCCAGGAACACAAAGAACCTCAAACCATTCCTTCATGTCATGGGAATGAGGTGTATAATTGTTACTGGTTTGGGGCATATCAAATACGACACAGGTAGCTTGCCAGGCTCTGCCATGCAGGTGGTATACTCTCAGTAGTAGGCGCTCATCTCCTGCATTTACTGATGAAGCGGGAGCAATGGGGGAGGGATCCGCTTTTCTCTTTGGTGGAGCTCTGACGAGCTGTGGAGTCTGGATGTTGAAAATGGCAGCCCTCATGGTGCGGGGGTTCCTCTGGCTTCTTGTGAGGCTCTATTGGGATGGCGGGCCAGGGCTAGAACCCGCCTTCCCTCCCAGACGCCTCATGATCAGCTGAGCACAGAGAGAGCCGGTAGTATCTCTGCCCCGTGTGTCTGAGTCCCATGTATAAGAAATCTCATAAAGGGATAACAAATGCCAGAGGCAACAGAATGTAAGAAGAGATCCATAGAACTGGGCTTATGCCATCAGGGGAGATGGGTGGGTGTGAGCAGCCTCCAGAGAAGTAGTCTGAGACAATGGTGGAGGGAAATGGACACTTTGATGACAGAGTGGAATTGAGACTTTGTGTACACGAAACCCCATATTGTAAATCACAGTGTGTAGATTTTTTTTAAATAATTTGAAAGGGCATTAAAAATGAATAAATAAACAAGGTGAGTTCATTGAAAGCTATTTGCATCAGTCAAGATCTGGACACAACCCAGATGCCCAATATCAGATGTGGTCTGTGTGTGCCTGTGTGTGTGAGTGTGGGAGAGAGAGAGAGAGAGAGAGAGAGAGAGAGAGAGAGAGAGAGAGAGAGAGAGAGAGAGATATTGTGGTCTCTATATACAATGGAATATGATTCACTATAAAAGATTAAACCTTACTTTGTATTACAATTAAAATATAACGGGGTCATGTTAAGAAGGGTAAGTCAGGAGGAGAGCAAATATAGGATAATATTACTCATTTGCAACATACAGAAAGACCAAGCAAGTGGTGGTTAGTATCTGATGATATCAAACCCTTGGCCTTTGACTGCAGAACTGAAATTCCCTAGCAGTGAGGAAAGGGTGAAAAGGGAAGGGATGGACTAGAAGGGACAAAAGGTCAGTGGTGGAGACTCTTTGGCAGGTTGGTGGTGATAACGGTGCAGTGACTTTGTACATATAAATACTAACACTATTGTGATCGCATCACCTTGATGACAAAAGAAATAAAAGAGGCGGAGTTGAGTTATTTGCACATCAAAATAGATCAACATACATTACTGTGGGTTGGTGGTAGCACATGTGAATTGCAAGGACACACAACCTTAAAATGTTTACACTTTCTTAGTCTGTTAAATTAGATATTATTTATTGATAAAAGCCTAAATACAACTCGGCTTTCTATGGAAACTGAAGATGTTAAAAACAGCTGGTACGAAGAGAAGGGAAGTAAATTATTCATAGACAATTCATTTATGATTTTACCATCTCCTTTTTGAAGTTACAGAAAAGTCACAATGGAAATTGTTCATTCCCTCTTCGCTTCTGCTGTCAAGCACCTATCCCACACAGCTGCCATGCAAATATTCTCTTAATTACTCTAAGAGTAACCCTACAGCTTTAATCATTACAAGTCTATAATCACTTGATCACTTGAATCCGTTATTCATCGATTTGCTTTCGAGCGGGCGCCAGTAACAT
This sequence comes from Cryptotis parvus, assembly GCA_021461705.1. Taxonomy (NCBI): domain Eukaryota; kingdom Metazoa; phylum Chordata; class Mammalia; order Eulipotyphla; family Soricidae; genus Cryptotis; species Cryptotis parvus. The sequence continues at coordinate 42,716 of JAJIBD010008276.1, forward strand.
TTCCATTGGACCCTATCACGTGCCAATGTAGCCCAATGGCATCTGGTTGATTCAGGAATATGAAAAGCCTCAAACCGTTCCTTCAGGGTCTTGACAAGGAAGTCTGACCATCTTGTAGGTGGGCGGCCACGTGATCTTCTGACATCCCGTGGGATCCAGTCGGTAACAGCTCTAGTCCAGCGATGAACTCAGTGCGTGTTCGATATGCCAAATCCAGTAACAAGTCTATAATACGAAGAATATTTGCTACACACACGTCTGTGATAAAGCTAACGCAGTACTGCCCCTGATGTGTTGAGCTGTCTTAGAAAATGAGCTGCCAGAGAACGGAATCAAAAGCCTGTAACAAAATCAATCTACTCAACTATGGCGTTCTTGTCTTAGTTTTCCTCACTACAAATTTTATGTCAGTAAAGGGATGGAATCTGGCCAAATCGGAGTTGGGCTGTTACCTCAAGACCACAGGCGCCCCTACCAATTAGTGTCTTGTTCTTTTCTGTTTTGCTCTGGGGTCACACCTGCAGTACTTAGGGGCTACTCCTGGCACTGTTTATACCTACAGCCACTCCAGGTGCCGGGAATCAAACCCAAGACCCCTTCATGCAAAGCCACGCTACCTGCGCAGTCTATCTGTTGCTCTTTAAAGCTCTGATATCGGAATCACAAGCACACCCAGTGGTGGCGGTGCTTTCATCTTTCCTTCCCGCTCCTTCCCCTTGCCTTTGGCCTTAGTACATTATTTTTCTTTTTTAAATCATTCTTACTTTGCCCCCATCCACAGCTGTCGGAGGTCTTTGTGACCCCAATCTTTATGCTCAATGAGGGCCACCTGTCCGAGCACCCCTATCTCCCCGCTCACGCTCAGGGAAAACAAGAACCAGTATTTGCTCCGTGTCTCAGGAGAGAGACCAGAGCCAGAGAGACTCTGATTTTAGCATCAACGAATGTATGAGTAGAGGTTAGGGCTGGAGAGATAATGCAGTGGGTCTGACTCCTGAGCACCCGGTGTGACCCCTGAGCTCAGAGCAAGGACTAAGCCCCTGGACACAGCTGAGTGGCCCCAACAGAAGCAAAAACAAAAGGAGAGCAGGTGCCTCCCTCGAGTCTGGCCCCAGGGCTGGGCAGCTGGATGCTTAGTGCTCATCCGGGAGAAGAGAAACATTAGAAATAAGAGAAACTGATGAGCAGATGCAATCTCCATTTCCATAAATACAGTCCCTAAGAAACCAGCAATTTAGGACAATTTGGGGCTTTTTGTTTGTTTTGTCTGTTTTTTGCTTTGGGACCACACTCAGCAGTGCTCAGGGATCACTCCTGGTGGGGGTTAGGGGCCATACATGTGGTCTCAGGATCAAACTTACTGTACTGTCTCTCTGGCCCTTAGACAATTTCGAAAAGGAAAATAAACACCCAGAGAAAATGTTTTTTACTCTCTCTACAGGGCCAGGCCGGATAGTAGATTACAGTAACTTAAGTAAATGCTGGTAGAAGTTAGCAAAGTGATAATGCCAGTTATGCTTTTATGGGACAAGCCTATTAGCTGCTTTATGAAAAGTTTTGGATGGGGATAGGTGTTTCCGTTTGCATTTTTAGTAAGGAGAAATAGTGCTAAATGCAGGTTCCAAAAAATTTCACCCTACAGAACATGGATCTTCTTACTATCTTGTTCTCCTACAACCAAAGAACCAAATGTGGGGGTAGGAGCGATAGCCCAGCGGGTAGGGCATTTGCCTTGCACACAGCCAGCCTGTGCCGGCCCGTGCCGGATCCCTGGCATCCCATGTTGTCCCCAAGCACCACCAGGAGTAATTCCTGAGTGCAGAGCCAGGAGTAACCCCTGAGCATTGCCGGGTGTGACCCAAAAAAGGCAAAAAAATAAAAAATAAAAGAACCAAATGTGTGTGTACACACACACACACACACACACACACACACTCTCCACCCCAAGCCTTTTCTTTTACCCCCCTCCTCCCCTCCCTGTTTCCATGAACTCACTCAATCTTCCCAGAATCTTTGAGTCATTATCACACCCTATTTTGAGTTTTCTTACAACTGAAAAAAGTCTCTGGCAACTTGATTTCTGCTGCTGCTGTTTTCAATATATTTTTTTAAATATAAAGCAGCTGAAGATCCTTCTTTAACTGCTCTAATGACTTTAAACACTCTTAGGGCTTTGTTTATTTCTTCAACTGTTAATTTTTGAGTGCCTGTTATACTGGTCAGCCTTTTAAATGTTTTTAAATATTTGACCCATCTTAGGATAGTTTGCAAACATATTAATCATATCATGGTCAGTTTGTTTACTTAAGTGAGAGAAATCCTACGCCAGAAGCTCAAGTTCTGAAAACATTAAAATAAACTGAGATCTGAGTCATGTGAAGAAAGAACCCACTACTCTAAATAATATCTTAAGCGTCCCCAGCTGAGAAGCCTCATTGCACAAGGTAGTCTCTTTATCACACAGGTGCCGGGTTCAGGAACAGGCTTCATCTGGGAACAAGTTCATCTCACAGCAGCTCTCCCCTCCTGTTGTTTCTTCTGTTAACATATAAAGACTTGCTTTTCTTTTTTTTAATACACACTTTCTAGATCAGACTTTATTTTATTTAATTTATGCCTTGGGGACCACATCAACTCTGTTCAAGATTAACTCCCAGCTCTAGCTCACATGCAAGACAAATTCCTGAATCTCTGTGCTGTCTCTCCAGTCACTTTTAGGGCGTGAGTGGCAGGGAAGGGGAAGGACACCCCCGAGGTGCTCAGTGCTGATTTCCGACTTCATGCTCAGAGATCACTCTTGGCAGTGCTCAGGGGACCATAAGGGACGCTGTGGACAGATCCCAGGTTGGTGGAGTGCAAGGCAAGTGTCCTCCCCACTGTACTTTCTTTCCAGCCCCAAAGGCTTGTCTTTGTTTAACTCAGATAGGTCAATAATACCTAATCAATCAGAAACTTGATCGCATTAGATTTGGGAAAAGCGCTTGTAAATTACCCCTGAGTAATCATGAATTTTTTCTTTTGCAGATGCAAGTATTGGCATTATGATGAAAACCTGCTCACATCCAGCGCCATCATTGTCTTCCATAACGAAGGGTGGTCAACCCTCATGAGAACAGTCCACAGCGTAATTAAGAGGACCCCAAGGAAGTATTTGGCTGAAATCGTGCTAATTGATGATTTCAGTAATAAAGGTAATAAAGACCCTGATATGGGCATTTAGTCTATAAAATAAGTTAATTATGAGTGACTGCAAAAAATGTGTGATTTTGAATCACTGTCTTCCTGTTCATCATCGATTGGCTCGAGCGGGCACCAGTAACATCTCCATATGTCCTTTCATGCTAGTAGAGCCCAAGGGCACCTGCTTGCTCCAGGAACATAAAGAGCCTCAAACCATTCCATCAGGTCATGGGAATGAGGTCTATAATTGTTACTAGTATCTGACATATAAAATACGACACGGTAGCTTTCCAGGCTCTGCCATGCGGGTGGCATACTCCTGTAGTCATCTCTAAATCCAGCATTTATTGATGAACCAAGCGGCCGCATGAGCTGGGCTGTGATGGGCTGGTCTGCTGGGTGGAGTTCTAATGAAAGGGAAGTCCGGATGTGGAAAATGGAATAATATAAGAGTAATATAACAGGGGTCGGAGCAATAGCCCAGCGGGTAGGGTGTTTGCCTTGCACACGGCTCATACATCTTTAAATTTTAATAATGCAAAAAAAATTTAATAATGCGCATTTATTGATGCTGATATCAACAAGCTGGCACTAACCCAACAGTCTATATGAATTGTTTAATGCTAACAATTAATCCATGCAAAGGATAGTCCTGTTACATTACTTTTTTTTTCTTTTTGGGTCACACCCAGCAATGCTCAGGGGGTTTCTCCTGGCTCTTCACTCAGGAATTACTCCTGGCGGTGCTATGGGGACCATATGGGATGCCAGGGATCCAACCTGGGCCCGCATGAGCCGGCCATGTGCAAGGCAAGCGCCCTACCCACTGGGCTATAGCTCCGGCCCCTGTTATATTACTCTTATATAAATCCATTTTCCACATCCGGACTTCCCCTCTCGTCAGAACTCAACCCAGCAGACCAGCCCATCATAGCCAGGCTCGCTGCAGCCGCTTGGTTCATCAATAAATGCTGGATTTAGAGATGACTACAAGAGTATGCCACTTGCACGGCAGAGCCTGGCAAGCTACCCGTGTCCTATTTTGTATGCCAAATACAGTAACAATTACATTCCCATGACCTGATGGAATGGTTTGAGGCTCTTTATGTTCCTGGAGCAAGCAGATGCCCTTGGGCTCTACTAGTATGAGACAGGACATATGGAGATGTTACTGGTGCCCGCCGAGCCAATCAATGATGAACGGGAAGACACTGATACAGCGGTGCCTGAGGTTCAGAGTAGTTAAAGGAACTGACTAACAGTCACGGACATGTACTTAATAGCTGGATCCAAACCCACAGAGTCATGTATTGGAAGACTGAAAACAACACAGTTGCATGTATTCTATAATAAGGTTCGAAGCACCAACCTCAATGTCACACTGAAACCCATATATTTACTTAGTGGCTTGAAATTTGTGTTTGAATACCAATACAACTGTAGAATTGGATCAGAAACTGTAGACTTTATAATAATAAATATTTACTGAACCAGAGCTGTAGTACAGGCGTCAAGACACATGGGGCACACTCTGGTTTGATATCCAGATCGTATGGTCCCCCGAGCAAACACAGCTAGGAATGAACCCTGAACACAGAAAGAGCCAGGAGTGAACTCAGCACATCCGGGTGTCGAAAACCACAGTACCCTAAAGAAGAAGGAGGAGGAGGGGGGGAGGATTTTACTAAAGATTATTTTGTTCTGTATTAGATTTAAGATAATAGGAAATTAGGAAATTACTTATTGTTCTTGTTTTTAGGAACCATTTCTATGGCATTTATGGAGGCATTGGTTTGTCTTTGTTCTTAGCTTAAGAAGAGATTGAATAGTGATTGTCCCAGAGAGAGGCTTTTCAAAGCTAACATTCTTTCCTTTTAAATATATCCATTAATGAATGGGCCGGAGTGATAGCCCAAGGGGTAGGCGCGTTTGCCTTGCACGGGGCCGGCCCATGCCGGCCCCGGGTTCGATCCCCGGCATCCCATATGGTCCCACGAGCACCACCAGGAGTGATTCCTGAGTGCAGAGCCAGGAGTAACCCCTGAGCATTGCCGGGTGTGACCCAAAAAGAAAAAAAAAAAAATATATATATATATATATATCCATTATTGGAGACTGGAGCAATAGCATAGTGGGTAGGACTTTTGCCTTGCACGCGGCTGACCCAGGTTTGATCCCCAGCATCCCATATGGTCCCCTGAGCACAGCCAGGAGTAATTCCTGAGCAAAGAGCCAGTAATAACCCTTGAGCATCGCTGGGTGTGACCCAAAAAGCAAAAAAAAAAATCCATTATTATAAACTCAATATATATCAGGGGCAGGGAGTGGGTATTTCTGGTTCTCTCCACAGTGTAATTAAGAGGACCAAGGAAATGGGATCCTCTTAATTACATTCTCCCAGGAATGGCTCCTGGGAGTGCTTGAGTAGTGCCAGGGATTCCAACCAGGGTTGGCTGCATGCAAGGCAAAGCACCCTGCCCACTGAGCTCTCTTTATGGCCCCCCAAAATATATTACTAATGACACAAATATCAAAAGAAATAAAATGTGATGCCAAGGAAGTCGCTCAAGTAGAGGGAGCACACACTTTGCTGGTGCAAGATTCTGAGTTTCTTCTCTGGCACCGCGTGCCCTGTGCACCCAGCACTGCCCACACAAGCCAAATTCTGATGGGTGTGGCCCCCCCTATTTTCAAAGTAAAACCTAAGACATTAAAAACAAGAGTGGAGGGCCAGAGTGATAGCACAGCAGGTAGGGGCGTTTGCCTTGCACGCAGCTCGACCCGGGTTCGATCCCCGGCATCCCATATTGTCCCCCCAAGCACTGCCAGGAGTAAATCCTGAGTGCAGAGCCAGGAGTAACCCCTGAGCATCCCTGGGTGTGACCCAAAAAGCAAAAAAAAGTTAGAAAATGCTTCTGCTCACAGACTCCAAATCAGCACGCTAAATTTCAGAAACTGTAACTGCTGAAAGTCAGTGCCAAGTTCCTATTTGCTTCTTTGCTTATCACAAAATGGAATTGAAACTTCTGAAGAATAACTACTTGATAACAGGAAGATATTTGTTTTTATGGAAAATAAGTTTTGCAGAGAAATTTTATGTGCGTGTAGCGATATCATTGAATATAAGCTTAGCAGTAAAGACAGAATGTGATGCCATGAGAACACCATTCAAAATGGCTTTATATAAGCTGCTTCCAAAACTTAATTTAGAACTCTTGCAGTCTGGATGAATCTTTTCTCTTTTTGCAAGGACCTGACCAGAATCTTGATCTTATAGACATATGTTACCGTGCAGAAGAAATAGAAAAATGGCCTCTTTCTTTTCCCCTATCTTTGTGCAGCTAAGCACTGTTTTCAGTTTATCATGAACTAGAGAATGTAGAACTTAAAATTTTTCAGTCTTGTCACTCTATCGAATGGTATTAGATACCTCTTAACTTGGTTGCAATTTTCTATGCCAAGAATGTTTTCATTAATAATACTGTTCCTGTCTTGAGAAGTATCTCAAAATATATTTTACAGAGATTTTTGTTGGTATTTGACAGCATTTTGGATTTAAAATTAAAATTCTGCATAATTAACTGCAAAACTTCATACTACTGGTGAAACTGGGCTTACAACTACTCCAAGGTTAAAAAAAAATAGAACTTTAAAAAAATTAAAGGGAAATTTGCATCAATTTTCTGGGGGAGAAATGGGATTAAGCATGAGAATTGTAAATTAAATTCTCGAATTCTCAGTGTGAGATTTTAATTTACAATTGTCGTTAAAGCTGAATGTCAAAAAAATGAAAACTTTTTTCTCTCAATTTTGAATACGCATCTGTAGGGGGGGTTTATAAGCTCTAAAAGTGAGCTAGGGAACAGTGATGGCACAGCAAATAGGGCATTTGCCTTGCACGCGCCGACCGGATTCGATCCCCAGCATCCCATATGGTCCCCGAGCTCCGCTTAAGAGTAATTCTGAGCACAGAGCTAGGAGTAGACCTTGAGCAGTGCCAGGTATAACCCAAAAAAGCAAAAAAATAAATAAACAAAAATAAAAGTGAGCTAATAATATACAGCCTTCGTGCCCCTTCATCTGCTAATTCAGCACTAATTACAGCTTTTTTAAATTGGGTTTGTATTCATAGGTGAACATTTTACATAGCCCATAAAAATGTATTTATATGACTTTTTGATATTATTGTACTCTATAGAAACAACTTTTTGTGTCTCTGAGAAACATCTTTAGTGTTCCAGGCAACTTGTTTGGCTGTGAGGAATCAATCCTACAGGCTCAGAATAGTAGAAGCAAAGGACCACGTGAAGCTCGGAAAGGAAGACAGGAGCCAGGCCGATTCCTGGTTCTGTGCTCAGGAATCACTCCTGGCGGTGCCCGGGGACTCTATGAGTGTTGGGGATCAAACCTGGGTCCACACTATTCTAGGCAAGTGCCCTGCCCGCTGTATTATTTCTCCAGCCCCATCTATCCATATCCTTGTTGATGCTTAAAGCCCAGAGAAAATGAGGTCTTTTATTGTCGTTTGCCAGTTGATGGGAACTATATTCCTTACAACAGGGCTGCAGCCTTCTTCAACACTCATTGTACCAGCAGAAAGATGCCCAGAGACAAGTTTGAAGCTGTATCCTGGGCAGATTCCTCGGAAGTCATGGAAGGTTATTTGTCAGCAGTGTGTCTTCTGAACTCCGGAGCCACTGCCGCTGCCAAAGCAAACACCACAACGTTGTGCCTGAAAGCTTTTAGCTAAGAATTAAAGTGAGAATTTCAGCTTGTACCACAATAGGCATAGTGATTTACTTCATGTTTAAAGAGAAGCTGCTTAATGATCTTGGTCTGACCACTTCTATGGAGACATACCAACTCCAAACTATCTCCAGTAACACACTGCCCTAGGATTAAACGTGTCCTCTGGGCCCGAGAAATAATAGAGGAGCTAAAGCACTTGCCTTGCATGTGGCTGATCCTTTGAATCCTCAGCACTGCACTGACCGCCTCCCCCTGCACTGTCCACCTCAACCCTGCACCAGCAATGTCAGGGGTCACTCCTGATCACAGGACCAGGAACAGCCCCTAGGCAGTGCTGGGTGTTGCCCCCAAATCCCCCCACTCTCCCTCCAAATAGAAATACGATAAATATTCCCTCTGTCTGTGACTCCCAAGGTTTTCCTGTTACCTATCCCTGTTTTTGACAGGAAATATAGTTTAAATGGTTTATATGCACAATTGTAACTTTCCATGTCGATTACCTTTTTTATCCATAGAACACTTGAAAGAAAAACTAGATGAGTATATTAAGCTGTGGAATGGACTAGTGAAGGTATTTCCAAACGAAAGGAGAGAAGGTTTAATCCAAGCACGGAGTATTGGTGCCCAGAAAGCTAAGCTTGGACAGGTAGGAAACATTGGACCTCTCTGATGTCACCTTTGGGGATGGGGAACAAAAAAAGAATCATATACTTTTTCAAGTATCCTTCAGGAATTTTTTTTAATTGAAACGAAAACTCTGGCTTGAACAGATAATGTGTATGTCAAAATTGACTATGGAGCGAATGTATATTAGAATCTGTGTAAGAGTGAATGGTGTGTGGTGTCTGATGTGCCATATGTGAGGAGTGTTTTTCATCCTGCCTCTTTTCTTTAAGGTTTTGATATACCTTGATGCCCACTGTGAGGTGGCAGTTAACTGGTATGCACCACTTGTAGCTCCCATTTCTAAGGACAGGTAACATCGCCTTGCTTTTTTTTTTTCTTTCCTGGTTGAAAAGTAAACCTCACCCTACAAGGACACCTGGTGTTCTCATTCTCCCGATGCCAGTCAGTGCCAGCTAGTGCCCAAGCATTGCCTCTCAAGCACTGGCATCCAGCTGGTTGTTGGCTGAGGGGGATGCTGTGATTCTCCTGAGTCTCTGGGCTCATTTGGATTTAGGCAGCCGGCCCTTGGGAGAAGCCTAGGGCAGCTCCCTGGAACAAACGCCGGGTGGTTGGGTAGTGAAGAAACTTCTCGAATAACGAGGGCTTTCTCTTTCAGAGCTCCCCGCTAACCAGTGGTCACAGTTCTAAAGACTTCGAAGGAGCGGGCTTTGAAATTATAATACCCTTTGGGATTTTTAGTGCCCTTTTAAAATTAGTCCTTTACATAGTAAGGACAGCTTTCACTCCTGTCAAAGCTATAGGTTCCTATAGAAACATTAAAGTTCTGACACAGAAGCAATGGCTCAGGGAAACACCGTCATCCTCATTAGGTTCTCAGAAGTAGCTGAAACAATAGATAGTGGCGGCCGTCTTCTGGCCCAAATTCTAGTCCCAAATTCTGACGACTTCAAGGTCTAGCAGGATCAGACTCATCCCTGAGGAGGCTGGCAGGAGTCAGAGGAAAAACCTGGAGATGGTGTTCTGAGGCATCAGAGGATGGTCTGCAGTAAACACTCGCCCGTAGCCTCTGGCTTTATCCTCCTGGCAGAGATATTATTAGCTCCGTTGTACTAAGGGGACGCTGAGGCTTAGAGAAATTAATTTGCTCTCAACCTGACAGCCGATAAAACACCACACTGCCATCTCTCTGGGACATTTTATGCACTACATCATGTACTTCAACATCCAGGAATCATGAGGAAAGAGGAAGGATAAGGAAAATTCACCCCTCTGGGTGAAAAGAGCAACACTCCACGGCAGTGAGTGAGGAAGGAATTCTCAAAGGGGTTCTGGAGTCCGAAGTCTAGATGGAACCGCGTCCTACCTGAGACTTTTCCCACACAGAACTGCCCAGCCCCAGGGGTTTTCCCTCCTCCCTGATTTCTCAAAAACACCTTACCCTGATTAGAAAAAGCTGCATTCCCCGATTTAGGAAGGCCCCGTAAGATCCTTTCTGATCAGGTAAATAGTGCAACAAGCAACTTAGTGCCCCCAATTCTCTTTGCAATGCTGACTCTCAGCCACCCGGGACTGGCATGTTCATGAAAGTCAAATCAAAGGGAATTGTTTCCTCCCGGATTTCATGCCAGGCCATAAACTCTTCAGTGGAGATAGTTTTCTTCTTATTTACAAAAGCGGGACAACAATACAATACCCTGTTTTGTTTGTTTTTCAATAAAAGCCGGGTTGTTGTTCTTGTTTGATAATAAAAGCTGGAGAAAGAACAAGTACAGGAACAGATTTTCATAATAACTGCTCCCAAAACAATGGGAAGCAACAACTGGGTTGGAGGAGCTAACTACACACACACACACACACACACACGCACACACTGCGCACACACACACACACGCTCACTCTGCTAAGATTCTATAAGTACATTTTTAATGGAGGGGTGAGGAGAGAAAATAACAGAAAAATGTTAGAAATAATGCAGAATTATCCAGAGAAAGTTGTAGGGAAACAGTGAGTATGAGAAAGCGTCCTTAGCTTCCACACCTGCCTGTCCTGATTGTCTGTAAACTGGGGGGGGACAGTCATCCGCCCCCTTCCCTGACCAGCACAGGCTCTTTGGCTGTTCTCAGGTGCTCCTGTATTTCTCGTAGCTAGATGGTTCAGCTCCCTAGTGCCAAGCAAAACAAACCACCCAGGAGAAGAGAGCATCTAGTTAGGCATGCTAAACCAGTCAGTTTTGGGTTCTTAAATGCGTTTTCATTTTCTGTAAATGTTTCAGAACTACATGTACTGTGCCTCTAATAGATTACATAGATGGGAATGAGTATTCCATTGAACCGCAGCAAGGTGGGGATGAAGATGGCTTTGCCAGAGGGGCCTGGGACTGGAGTTTACTGTGGAAGCGTATTCCGCTAAGCTACAAGGAAAAGGCCAAAAGAAAGCATAAAACTGAACCTTATCGGTAAAGAATACTACTTTATCTTCTTACGTTGAATGTTTATCTAAGTCCTTTTTTTTTCCTTCCCCATGTGCTCATGTAAATATGTGGGTCCATACACACCATCCATTTCATCTTTGCCGCCATCCTCAACACAATACAGAACCACTTGCACTGTGCCGCTTATAGATGTCATAAATGGCAACACATATCAAATTGTACCCCAAGGGGGTGGTGGCGAAGATGGGTATGCCCGAGGAGCATGGGATTGGGTATGCTCTGGAAACGGGTGCCTCTGACCTCTCGCGAGAAGAAAATGAGAAAGACAAAAACTGAACCATATCGGTAATCACTAAATCACTTACATGTTTTTCTTTGTATGCTGTTGCTGCTAACCTACTAACCTCTTGCCAAGCTAAAATTAAACCTGTCGGTTCTGTCTTCCAACTCCCGCTGGGTTTCTGTCCCTGTGCTGAAGTCTTTACGTCACTTTTGGCGGGCATTCTTCTGAGAAACGTGTCGCGGGATGACTACCAGCAAGTGTGACCTCACACCGCGATGGCGTTGCTCAACGCACAGCCAGACTCCACAGAGATGCTGGCAGAGTCGTGGCCTTGAGCGCCATGTTACGGGCGTCATCAGGTGTAAGGCACAGTTGCTTCTTGGTCTTTTCCCTAAACGCTAAGCACTCTTGGGGAGAGGGAGCTTTAGAGGGGAGCACTGACTCCAAATACAAGTGGAAAAGAGAAAATTCTTCCCCCCCCACTGTCCTATTATATGAGAGAGACACTATGTTTTATTCTTTTGCTGTTCTGTAAATTTAGCATGATTAAATCACTTAGAATCTGACTTTTCCCTCCACTTTAATGCCATGGATCTAGGGTAGAGGGTTTTGGGGATTTGGGCTTCTGTGGGGTGGTTGTTGTTGTTGTTGTTGTTGTTGTTGTTGTTGTTGTTGTTGTTGTTGTTGGTTTTGTTTGATTTTGTTTCCTTTTATTTTACAAACTCTTGACTACTAATTTTGTACCAGTTGTATATGATGAATTAAGAAAATACACACCTTTGGGAAAATGTTCCCTAGACTCTTTTATTATTTCATTAAAGAGTGCTTGATTATAGAGAGGTTTATTCCCCCAAAAATGATCTTTTGTCCTTTCTTCTGGCTCTTCGAATGGATCCAACCAATCTACTCAACTCTTTTGGTCTTTGACTGGAGCGTGTTACTGTCTTTTGAAAGAATGACCCCAAACACAGCATTTGCTCAAATGCTCCGCTAAGTCTCTACGTGCACTGTTACCGTGATCTTACTGAAGTGCGATTACTCTAATTTGACTTTCTGCTCCTACAGTTGGGTTTTTGGTCGAGCTCTTCCTGTTGCATGGCGATGCCCTTTGAGCTCTGGGAACTGGGCTTCCCTACAGCAGGGGAGGGGAGGTGTGTCTTATCCAGACACGGAAGTGGCAAACATAAAGAAATTATAAAGCTTCAATCTCTGGTTGATTGTTTCCTAATTTCCCCTTGACATTCCTTTTTCTTTTTAATAGCAGATTAAAAGAATCTGCTATTATCCACATAAGCCTTACAAAGAATTCTAGGGAAAGTCATAGAAAAGATCATGTTTATATTTTCTTCCATTTCCATAGGCAAGTAGAGGATTTTGTTTTTCTCTTTTAAAGAGTTAAGAAAAAATGTAAGGGAGTTTCCCTTTAATTCACTGGCTTTCGTGTTAATATGTATTTTCCAGTATATGCTGAAATAAGTAGAAGTATATTTAAATCTATTTTTAAAAAAGCTACAGTTAATTTTTTGTTTTGTTTATGTTTGGGGGCCACACCCAATAATGCTCAAGGATGACTCCTAACTCTGAGCTCAGGGATCACTCCTGATTGGCTCAGGGGAACATATGGGATGCCAGGGATTGAGCTTGGAGTTAACCACATGCAAGGCAAACGCCCTACCCACTGTACGATTGTTCAGCCCCATATACAGTTAATTTTAAACATGAAAATATAACCAAAGATGAAACAATGCTCTTTTGTGGGTTAGGGGGCATACTTCAGGGAAAAAAGGAATAAGAGAGTGAGTTTAGCCAGATAATGATTTAATTTTGTTTTGGGGGTGCACAAATATTTAATATTGCTAATATTACCTGATTTTGTTACCTGTTAATATTACCTGATTAATATTAAATATGTAATATTAATAATATTACCTTTAATATTGCTAATATTACCTGATTTACCATGTAACAACTCAACCAATATTTAATGAGTGCTTACAATACTCCAGGCATTATTTTCTGTCAATACATTTTTAGAAGCTGTGTGTTCCCTCGTGACGCTTAAAATAGAGTGGATCAGACAGAAATTAAACAAATAACTCCACTAATCACTCAGTAACAGCTGGGCGGAAGCAGAATGAAGAAGAATCCCAAAGCACATTGGTGCTTATGGGACAGAGAGCAATTTGGGCTGCCTGTTCTTGCTGTCAGAGAGGCAGGGACCAAAGGACAAACTCAGGAGGACTTGAGGCTAGCACCCTGCCGGATGAGCCCCTGCCTGCATGGGTGCGCAGAACAGAACAAACAACCTACCTACAGTGAGTTTAGGTAGAATTCAGAGCAGTGGTGACAGAAGTTGAAAAGAAGTAGATAGACTTAAAGAATACAGCAGAAACACCATCTTACTTTTATGTTCATAGCAGCACTGTTCACAATAACCAGAATATGGAAACAACCAGAGTGCTTGAGAACTGATGACTGGATAAAGAAACTGTGGTACATCTACACAATGGAATACTACTCAGCTGTTAAAAAAAAATGAAGTTCCGAAATTTGCCTATAAATAATGGATGGAGATGGAAAGGATCATGCTGAGTGAAATTAGCCAAAAGGAAAAGAAAGGACAGATATAGAATGACTGCATTTATTTGCAGGATATAAAAATAAATACCATGATACCAATATCCAAGGCCAGACAAAACATTGATCAGGAGGTCATGAACCTACTGCAAATGTGTGGGAGTCAGAGGTTAAACAATACAGAGAAAAGAACAGTGTACTAGTAATTTTTGTAAATGATAATACCAGCATAGAACTGAGCATTGAAAGTAGGCAAAAGAATATACATGATAACCTCTAACTGTATATAATATTGCAAGCCACATTATGTAAAGGAAGAGAAAGAGGAGAGACAGAGAGAGAGACAGAGAGAGACAGAGAGAGAGAGAGAGAGAGAGAGAGAGAGAGAGAGAGAGAGAGAGGAGAACATTGCCTGCCATAGACACAGGCTGGGGAGGGGGAAAATCATAGGACATTGGTGGAGGGAAATGTGCACTGGTGGAGGGATGGGTGCTGGAACACTGTATGGGTACTGAAACCCAAATGTGAACACCTTTACATTTACAAAGCTCATCGAGGTTTGTAGGGAGTACAAGATGCCGCTCTGTCTCACGTTCATTGATTTACAGAAAGCCTTTGATTCTGTGGAGACTGAAGCAGTCATCGAAGCCGTAGCCAAACAGGATGTTCAAACGTAGTACATCAAGATCCTTCGTGAGCTGTATTACGGATTCACCACCAGGATCTCACCATTCTACAAAGAAGTGATCATTAATGTGAAAAGAGGGGTTTGACAGGGTGATACCATTTCACTAAAACTCTTCAGCGCCACCCTCGAGAACATCATGCAACAATTAGAATGGGAAGGAATGGGAGTGAAGATAGATGGTCGGCAACTACACCACCTCCGCTTCGCTGATGACATCGTTCTAATAACACCAAACATTAGCCAAGCGGCACAAATGCTGGCTGACTTCGACCGAGAATGTGGAAAGATAGGTCTTCAGCTGAATCTAAAGAAAACAATGTTTATGAAGAATGAACTAGTTCCAGAGGCCCCATTCACTCTCAATGGAATAAACATCTCTCAATGCAGCAGTTATGTGTACCTAGGTCGAGAAGTCAACATGATGAACGACCTAAAACCTGAGCTGCACAGGAGGAAGAGAGCGGCATCGAAGAAATAGCTAAAAGGACAAAGAACCTCCCGGCTCTGGGCACATCTCTTCAAAGGCATCGACCGAAATAGCTAAAAGGACAAAGAACCTCCGGCTCCGGGCACATCTCTTTGACTCCACCGTTCTCCCTGCATTAACATACGCCTCAGAGACCTGGGCCCTATGAAAGCAGGATGAGAATGTTATTCAGGTCTCCCAGAGAGGAATCGAAAGAGCTATGCTTGGAATATCACGCCTCACTCAAGTGAGAGAAGGAATCCGGAGTTCTGACCTCCGTCACTATTCCAGAATCAGGGACGCTGTCTCGTTTGCCAAGGCATTGAAAATCAGATGGGCTGGACATGTAATGCGATTTGGAGACAACCGCTGGACTAGAGCCATTACCGATTGGATCCCACAGGATGTCAAAAGATCACGTGGCCGCCCACCTACAAGATGGTCAGACTTCTTTGTCAAGACCCTGAAGGAACGGTTTGAGGCTCTTCATATTCCTGAATCAACCAGATGCCATTGGGCTACATTGGCACATGATAGGGTCCAATGGAAATGTTACTAGCGCCCGCTCAAGCAAATCAATGAATAACGGGATTCAAGTGATCAAGTGATCTCACAGTGGTATAATAAAATTATTTTTTAAAAAGATAGATGTTCAGGCCAAAGAGATAGTTCAAGGATTAAGACACTAGCTTTGCACACGCCTAACCAGGGTTCCATCTCTGGCATAACATAGATTTCCTGGGCACTGCAGGACAGGTGTGGCCCCCAAAACAGAATTAAGCTAACAGGAAATTGGGTGGCTAGAGAAATAGTATAGTGAGTAGGGTGCTTGTCTTGCATGTAGCTAAGTTGGGTTCAATCCCAGCATCACATACCATCCTCAGAGCACCCGGGAGTGATCCCTGAGCACAGAGCGAGGAATAATCCCCCAGCACAGACTTGCGTGGCCCCAAAACAAAATAAAACAAAAAAGAATTGGCGTTGAGGTGGCTATAGAGGCTATTTGCCTTGCATACAGCTGACCTGGATTAAATTCCTGGCACCACATATGGTCCTCTGAGCACTGCCTTAAGATCACAGACAGGCGTGGCCCAAAAACCAAAGTGGAGGGACGTAGATTTCAGGGTAGAGTAAACAAGATATTATGGATGATGCTGGAGGTGCCCTGGTGGTATTTATTTAATAGTGGGTGGGGGTGGCAAGGAACAAGGTGAAAATCAACCTCCTGTGACTACTCCTGCTGATGGGAGAGACTTCTCCCTACAAATCTGCCAAATCTTTGCCCCCTGCCCCTTGTGGTCTTAAGACATACCCAGTACCAAACCCCATTCAAGAAGGCCCACAGCTCACAGCTCGTCTTCTTGCCTTCCCGCTTCCCAACACAGTAAATAGCTATGTCAGATTCCTCCTGTGTGACTCTGTGCTGCATTTGCAAACCCTGAATGAACTGCCTCAGTTCTGTGATTTACACCCATATTTGGCAAGGCCCCCGAGCTATAAAATTAAAAGCTGGCAGACTACTTCCATGGTGCATGGTTTCACTCATCCCGGAATGACTCATAAATCATTCTCGGAGCAGTTAGCAGACCAAGGCTGTGTGGCTCAGTATTTTTAGGAGCAAAGGAAAGTTAACTAACCTGGGCCTTAATTTTTAAATCAACAAAGGTACTGGGGCGCCCTCTAATGGCCAAATGATGTAACGGTCTCATTTGTTAAAAGCCGTTAATTGAATCTTAAAAAATTCATTAGGGAGAAACAGTTTTGCAAAGGCTTTATAATTTCTTAATGTTTGGTCATATTTTTGTTTCTTTTCTGTGCATTATTTCTGAGAAGGCTTGTCTATTGATGAAGGCATGTTGGGTCATTTTTCTTTGATATTTACCGCCTTCTTTCTTTCTCTTAGGTCCCCAGCCATGGCTGGTGGGTTATTTGCCATTGAAAGAGACTTCTTCTTTTGAACTGGGTCTGTACGACCCAGGCCTTCAGATTTGGGGTGGTGAAAACTTTGAGATCTCATACAAGGTAACCTCTTCTTTTCCTGACTTTTGTGATTTTCAGAGGTGGCCGGTGTCTTTGTGGATCGCTATTTAGGGCATAAGTTATGAGGAATGACTGATAGAATTATGTGTGTCTTGGAGAAATGGGCCAAACCTCCCAACATGGGCCAGAATGATAGCACAGTGGGTAGAGTGTTTGCCTTGCATGCGGCCGCCCCAGATTCAATCCCTGGTATCCCATATGGTCCCTTGAGCATTACCAGGAGTGAAAAAAAAAAAAGAACTCTGAACTTACTCCACCCGCCATGGCTTGGGACCAACTGAGGCCCACAGGCTGAACACGCCTCCCCCCAGCCTTCTTTCTAACAGGAGCCCCTTTGTTGGAGCAGCTATTCAGAGAGCACCCGGTGGGAGGACACCCACCACGTCCACTTGCACGGCTGCCCTTTACCACTCTGGGGCCTGGCGCTGCACACTCGAAGCACAGTCATGGGCATCAGCGTTGCACCTCCCCATTTCCCAAAAAGAAAGAACAAGCACCCTAGCAGAGTCTGAATTAAACAAATGCTCTGGGCGTTGTTCATGCTTAGTATTGGGAGAGGCAGACGCAGCCCCCAGCCCGCGAGAAGGAACCATTGATGAGAACTGAGTAAAGCAAGCCCTGAGTTTGTGCTACAAGGGGATGTGCATTCAGCGGGTCTGGTTAAGAGACAGCACCGTGGAGCCGGAGCGATAGTCCAGCGGGTTGGGTATTCGGGTTCCATCCCCGGCAGCCCATATGGTCCCCCAAGCACCGGCAGGAGTAATTCCTGAGTGCAGAGCCAGCAGTAATGCCTGAGCATGGCTGGGTGTCACCCAAATCGCCAAAAAAAAACCAAACACAGCACTGTGCCAGGGTAGAATTGGAGCCAGCACTAGAAAGATGACACAGTGGTGAGCAGGGAGACAGGGTGGAGATAGAAGCTTCAAGCGCATTGAGTCCAAGGGTGCATCATGTAGAACGTGTTCTGGAAAGCAGTGTGGCAGGATCTGTCAGCAGGAAAGCAACCCAAGCAGATAGGGTGGTCGAGTGCGTGAAGAAGGTACTGGAGTGTCTTGATTCCTGAGCTCAGGGGTTTGTGTTGTTTTGTTTTTGCATTTGCTTCATTTGATAAGCAGGGGAATTATATGACCCAAAGCTGCCTTTCAGCTAGAATCCTGTCCTGCTCTAAAGAGAGCGTTAGCAGGGAGAACCCGGAGGTGAAGAAGCCAGTTGGAAGGTTATCCTAATAATCACTAAGGTGGGAAATATATTCGCGATGGAAATAAAGAATGTGTTAGGAATGAAGTCTCGGTGTGACTTTGTAAGGTGACCCTGAGAAACAGTCACTTGGAGCCATGCACAGGAGAAACCCTTGGCACTGTGTATCAACCAGCCCAACGATCCCCCCAACACACACACACACACACACACACACACACACACACACACCATAGTCCTCTTCATTTCTTTATGAGCTCAGAAAAACAAATTATTTTAGGATGTGTTTAGTTTAGAATACCCGTGGACACTGTCTAATTTAGATTTATCCTGGGAAAACACGCTTATTTAGCACTGGCAATGCTTCCACATGTGTTTTATTGCTTTACTGGTTTTTTCTTTCTGTTTTTTCCCCTGTTAGATATGGCAGTGTGGGGGCAAATTACTCTTTGTCCCGTGTTCCCGCGTTGGACACATCTACCGTCTTTCGGGCTGGCAAGGGAACCCTCCTCCTGTTTACGTGGGGTCCTCTCCCACGATAAAGGTGAGTCTTTCAGCTCAAAGGGGAGATGGCTGGGGAACCCAAATTCATCACAAGCTTGGCTAGCCAGCTTCCTCAGCTGTCTGTCTCCTGAGGCAGCCTCACTGCTCCTTGCTTTTAACTTAGAATAGACTAGGCTTAATCAGAAGTGCCTTATTGTTTTGTGGTTGCTTGCTTGCTTGCTTGCTTGCTTGCTTGCTTGCTTGCTTGCTTGCTTGCTTGCTCGCTTGCTTAATTGCTTGCTTGCTTGCTTGCTTGCTTAATTGCTTGCTTGCTTGCTTGCTTGCTTGCTTGCTTGCTTGCTTGCTTGCTTGCTTGGCTGGCTGGCTGGTTGGCTGGCTGGTTGGTTGGCTGGCTGGCTGGTTGGTTGGTTGATTGGTTGACTGGTTGGTTGGTTGATTGGTTGGCTATTTGATTCTTAGGCCAAGTCCAGTGACGCTCAGGGGCTCTCCCCAGCTCATTCCTCAGGAGCCACTCCTGTGGTGCTCAGGATCAAACCTAGGCCTGGCACATGCAAATCATGTGCTCCACCCTTTCGCGCCATCTCCCTGGCCCTCGTGGTTTCAGTATTATATCCCATTCTGAGAACAAGCCTTATATTGAATATTCTTGAGTATACTGAATATTTTAACTGCTTTATTTTTTCAATTACCTATACTGTGTAGGGGAATGTCCTACAGCCTATAGGTAAAGGGCTGAGGGAAAAACACCTTCCATATTCACACTTGAGTAAAATAATGAATTGTGTTTAGCTTTTTAAAAATTAAAAGAACCATATGCCAGAGTTAGTACGGGGTAAGACATTTGTCTTATGCACACTGACCCTGGTTCAATTCCTAGAACCAGATGTGGTTCCCTGAGCACAACCAGGAGTGGCCCCTGAAGCATAGAACCTGTAGTGAGCCCTGAGCACTGCCGGGTGAGACCCTGACATACACAGCCTCCCCCAGCCCTGCCCAATTATTTGATATTTGTGTGATAAACAGGATCGCATTTTTGAACAGTAAGATTTCTCGTTCCCCAAAGCAGGGAAACTCCATGCAGAGTCCCCGTGTTCAGTCCATGCAGAGTCCCCATGTTCAGTCCAAGCAGAGACACGTGTTCAGTCCATGCAGAGACACGTGTTCAGTCCATGCAGAGACACGTGTTCAGTCCATGCAGGGTCCCCGTGTTCAGTCCATGCAGACTGACCCGTTGCTCGGGTGAGGCCATTTTTATAAAACTCGTTCAGAGCAAATGACACTGCTGCCCTTAATTTCCTGCACTCCGTAGCCCAAGCAGAGGCTGAAGGAAGTCTTGGGACAGTTCTCAAAGGAGACGAGACACAGAAGCAGACACAGGGAGGCCGGAAGGACCAACACTGCTCAGGAACCAGCCAACTGAGCTTAGAAATGGTCAGGGCACCATGGCTATCACAGGGGTTGTGGAATAAAATATGCCCAGTGGACAAAAGGAGCACCGAAGAAACAAGGGTGCAGGGAACTTTGAAAGCCCAGTCTAAGGGATGAGCGTGAGATCAGGTTGATTCCTTGTGATAGTAGGAAACAAAAAAGAGCAAAGTCCTCCCCTATTCTCACACCTGACTAAATCTCATCCAAGCTGCCTAGAAGGGAGGGAATTTCCAGAAGGTTCCATCTCTTCTTCCCTCTGTCAGCACCAGCTGCCTCTCCCCCTCTGCCTCACCTGTTTATTCTACTTGTGTTCTCCAAGCTTCCCGGCTTCATGGGGCATTGTAGAATTACCCTCTGCGGTGTCCCTCAGCTCTGTTACACAACTTGGTGACCGCCTCCAGAGTGACTCTTGTCTCATCTTCTGTTTGCCCCTGAGTAAAACCTGATGCTCTTCTGAGGACCGGCCTGTCCCTTCCCCTCCCACCTTGCCAAGCCCCGATGATTTGGCCCTCACCAACCCCCCCAATCTCTCTCACTCACTCTCCACAGATATTAAGGGGTCCCTCTGCCCCCTGCCTGCAGGTTTAAATCCACCCTCACCCTAACACCAACATGCATGTTTGTCTTCTGAAATGAACCTAATGTCTCTTACCTGCTCAAAGGCTTTTGATGACTTTCTTTAAAACTTAAAATTTCAAATTATTTGAAGAGTATCACTTGTATCACTTGTCTTCCCATTGTTCATCAATTTTCTTAAGCAATGGAGACCAATAACGTCTCCATTCACTGGGAATGAGGTCCACTATTGTTTTTGGCATATCAAATACACCACGCATTGCTTGCCAGGCTCTGCCGTGGCTCTGGGTTTATCCCAGGGGGGCCCAATTTTTTTTTCTTTGTCAGACCATCAACCATCCAGGGCCCATGGGGCAGAGCCCTGGGTGGAGACAAGCCTGTGTCCTGTCTGCTACCTGCTGACGCAGCGACACCTGCAACACCTTGAGGGGCAGGTGGCAGGATGAAAAGAGTAATAAAGACTAAAGCGCCAGGGAGATGCTCGAAGGCTGCAACACAGGCTCCAGACCGGGAGCTCACTCCTGGCACCACGTGGTCCCCAGAGCACAGGAACAAGCCCCAAATTCGGAGTTTGGGGAATAGACCCCAAAAAATAAAACGGCCAGGGTGGCCCCAAACAAAAATATCATCATCATAATAACACATTTTGAGCATTTTCTGTGTACCAGACACCAATTGAAATGCCTCACCTGGACGAATGTCTTCATTTTCACAGCACAGGATAAGGTCAGAACTGGAAGTGGACTTTCTCTCAGTGTGTGCAGGGTTCCAGTTAGGTCACGCTGCATACAGGAACCCAAGAGCGCTGTGACTTGCCCTTATTCTGTGCTTCTCATTGCCCTGTGTGCCACCCAACTTAATGGACAGCTCCTTCCCCTCGTGGTACCCTCGGGCCCTCCCCAGCCCAAACCAGGAAAATGTCCTTCTTTTAGTTGCTCTACCCCTAACAAGTGAGCACCTAATTCTTTTTCTCTTTTTCTTCTTTTTTTTGCTTTTTGGGTCACACCCGGCAGCGCTCAGGGGGTTACTCCTGGCTCTGCACTCAGGAATAACTCCTGGCAGTGATCGGGGGACCATATGGGATGCCAGAGATCGAACCCGGGCTGGCACAGGCTGGCCGCATGCAAGGCAAACGCCCTACCGCTGGGCTATCGCTCTGGCCCCATAAGCACCAAATTCTTCGATTCATTAGCTTCCAGAGGACATGGGCTGGGTTCATTTGGGATAGATTTGCAAATATTCAAAACATGTCATAGGAGATATATTACAAAATTCCAAGGATCCATCTGTGCTCTTTGGGACCTTGCTGCTTAAAACCTCTTGAACTCATGGACTTGCACAATAGCATGACGAGGAGAGCATGTTCGCCCTTCAGTAGATATCTTGTAGCCCAGACAAAATGTGAACCTGAGCCCTTGGAGCTCCACCCCCTGATGTCACACACACACACACACACACACACACACACAGTGGCGCGCGCACACACACACTCTCATTCAGTGAAACCTTCATGCTCAGCTCTTGCTCAGTTCGTCCAATACCAGCTTCTCATAGTGCTCTTCCATGGATTGTTCTGAAAAATGCATCCACTGGACAAAAAGAGAAGGTTAATTACCGGTCATGGCAAAACAGTTCTATTACAGTTGTAATGAGTCTGGCAAAGCGCCTGCAAGAATGCATTTGATTTAGCGTGGCTGTTGCTTTTCATAATGGCTTCTGGAATGAAAGATGTGCTTCTCGTGGACAGAGGTGTTCCAGAGGACACCCAAGGCCAGCCAGTACCAGAGACACCCTCCTTGAAGTTCCGGATCTGCCTCTCAAGGGAGGCAAAAGGGTATCTGAAAAGGGTGATTAGCTCTGTGTCACCAATTTCTGGCCATCGTGTTTCCATTAAACATGTATGACATTTTTCCCTGGTGGTCAAGATCTTTCAGTCATCAGCTATCGTGATTATTGAATTAAGTAATGGGTCTCCTGAAGTGATTATGCTGTGTGTTGGTCCTACCCCGTGGGTCTCCCGTTAAGTTCTCTATAACTTCACAATATTTCTGTTTTCTAGAACGGTTTCCTTTTTCTCTGTTTACAGAATTATGTGCGAGTGGTCGAGGTGTGGTGGGACGAATACAAGGATTACTTCTACGCAAGCCGTCCCGAGTCAAAGGCCTTAGCCTACGGGGATATATCGGAGCTGAAAAAATTCGGGAAGATCACAACTGCAAAAGTTTCAAATGGTTCATGGAAGAAATAGCTTATGATATCACCGCACACTACCCTTTGCCCCCCAAAAATGTTGACTGGGGAGAAGTAAGTATGCCAGATGGTATTCGGATCGCAAACTGTGTGTGGAGAGACTGAGTCTGGAAGAATGTAAAAGAAAAACTGGGTAAAAGGGGAAAATTCTCTGGGAAAACTGGGTCTAAACTGTCCAGAGGGGTGGGAGTGATTCGCGGGTGGGGCGCCTGCCTTGCATACAGCCCACCTAGGTTCAGTCCCTGCATCCCATATGGTCCTCTGAGCACAGAGCCAGGACTAACCCCCTGAGCACTGCTGTGTGGCCCCCACCAAAACAACACACTTGTTCTGATCCCTCCCCTCCCTCCTCCCAGTCAGATCACCCGGGCTTCTCTTGCTGAGCTGAGTTTGTCTCTTGCAAGGCATCCAGGGACAGCAGTTCAAGTGGTCTTTGAAAAAGAGGCATCAGCAGAATGGTTGCACTCCCTCGTGGGGTATAAAAACCATACTATAAAAACAATATCCAGGGAGCCGGAGAGATAGCCCAGCGGGTAAGGCGTTTGCCTTGCATGCAGCCGGCCTGTGCCGGCTTGGGTTCGATCCCCGGCATCCCCATATGGTCCTCTGAGCACTGCCAGGAGTAATTCCCGAGTACAGAGCCAGGAGTAACCCCTGAACATCACCGGGTGTGACCCAAAAAGCAAAAAAAAAAAAAAAAATACAATATCTAGGGCCAGAGCGATAGCACAGCGGGTAGAGCATTTGCCTTTGCGCACTGCCAACGCAGGTTCAATCCCTGGCTTCCCATATGGTTCCCTGAGCACCACTAGGTGTAATTCCTGAGTGCAGAGCCAGGAGTAACCCCTGAGCATCACCAGGTGTGACCCAAAAAAGGAAAAAAAAATGAAACCAATATCCAAGGCCAGTAGAAACAAGGACCAGGAGGTTTGGTCCACTGTTGGAAGCCTGCTTCAACCTCTTGAGGAAAAGGCAGTTGGGAAAGAGAAGGGACCATGATGACAAAGACAGTGGTAAGTGACCGCTGTGTAAGAGCTGTGTGTGGAATAGGTAAGGGAACAAACATGGTAGCCTCTCAGTATCTGTATTGCAGGCCATAACGCCCAATGGGAGAGAGAGGGAGAAAGAAGGGAAAGTGCCTGCCAGTGAGACAGGTCGGGCATGGAGGGGGGGTGGGGGGGTTTCAGGAGGGTAAAAGGGGCACATTGATGGTGGGAAATGTGCACTGGTGGAGAGATGGGTGTTGGAACAGTGTGACTGAACCCCGATCACGAGCCACCTTCTAACCGTATGGCACGGTGACTCAATAAAAGCAAAAAGAAAAAGAGGCATCAGGCCGCATGGCAACGCTGCCCAAAGCTGCAGTGACTCCGCCATCTCAGGGCACACAGCATCCTTTCCAGGGCCTTCCGGGGCCTTCCAGGGCCTCAGCCCTGTTCCTTGCTGCTGCTCCTCCCTGTCCTGCTGCCACCTTTGTGGCCACCTACCTCCTGGAAGTGCCCACATCTCCTTCCGGGTGAGATTTCCCTGAGTCCCAGCCCTGCCACACTGTTGCTTTTCTCCTGGGCGCTTGGCACGCTCCGACCTGCCTGTTAGGTGTGAGCTTACACTCCCTCCTGCCCTGCCTAGAGTGGGAAATCTCTGGGGCAGGATCCTGCAGAGCCACAGTCAACTTGATTCCAGCCTCTGTATTTAGGGATAAAATTGGTGCGTGGATGGATGGACGTTTCATCTTCCCGTTACAGTCTCACCCTGAACACACCTTCAGTTCTCACTCCTCCCGCTCAGGCCCTGACCAGGCTGGAAGAGGGGCTCCCCCTGCCCACCTCTGGCCTCACACTCTCCCCTTGCCCCCAGAGAAACATAAGGGACCTGAAGATCAGCAATGTGTTTTTCTCGTTCTCTCTCCATTCCTTCCTTCCATCCCTCCTTTCTTCCCTTTTCTCTCCCCCTTTTCTCTTTCTTCCTTTCTTCCCTCCTTTCTTTCTCTATTTCTTTGCCTGTTTATTTATTCTGTGCCTGGTCTCATGCATGCACAGCAACCTTTATTCTTTGTCTATAGCCCTATACCTTCTGAAGCTCTTATCATAGATGATGCTCAGCCAGGATTTGCTGAACTGAACAGATCAAGTCCTTCTTATCCTAATTTCGGACCAGATGCGCATTCCAAAGATGGAAACTCAGTTCTGCTTCTCACCCACCTTATCCTTAATCAGAGAAGTGTCTCACTGGCTCGTTTGCCTTACAGACCCCGAGGTAGCTCCCCTAATCTCTGTGTTGCCACTTGGGTGAGGTGCCTTCCAAATTCCCCCCAGTCTAGACATTTGTGACAAGTGTCTGTTAAGGTAGCTTCATTTGCTTCACTTCTCATTCCCATGAATAATCACAGCAGCTGAGAATCGTACTTAGTGATACCGTACCATTCTGTTATGTTTCTTCTCTGGTAGGCATAGAATGGACCAAAAAGCCTTTTAGTGGGAATGAGGCCAAATAGACATCTATGGGCCCAAACCCTATTAGTGGGAACAAGTTCCTGAAATATTCCAGTGGTGACAGATACACTCTAAACTCCAGCAAGACCGACAGTAACAGCAAAGAGCTGACATTACACGCTCCTAAACATTGCCCAGGAATGTCACGCCATTAGCCCCCTGATGTTCAAGCTTACTGAAAACTAAAGATTTGCTTGCTTTTTTTCAGTTCTTTTCTCATTTTCTAGATCAGAGGCTTTGAAACTGCTTACTGCATCGATAGTATGGGGAAAACAAATGGAGGCTTCGTGGAACTCGGACCCTGCCATCGGATGGGAGGGAATCAGGTACTTAATCACACCGGGTATGCCGCTGGGGTCTGCCAGGAGATCGGTGGGGCTTTCTGGAACATTCTTCTTCAGTCAGCCTTTTAATGATTATTTTTGTTTTGGTAGAGTAAAATATTCTATAAATAAAAACTGACACTTCCCAAACATTTGCTGAAATGAGGGGGATACGAGCAGGTTGGTCTTCATGTATGTAGAATCTGAATTGAGTTGTAATATCAGACAAGAATGTGTCTTCCTGTGGGTAGGCAACCGAGTCTTACTTATTTTTCCTAAAAGTATTCCCCAATAGTCCATAGACACTTGAGCATTTGATCACTTGATCACTTGAATCCATCGATTTGCTCGAGTGGGAGCCAGTAACATTTCCATTGGACCCTATCACGTGCCAATGTAGCCCAATGGCATCTGGTTGATTCAGGAATATGAAGAGCCTCAAACCGTTCCTTCAGGGTCTTGACAAGGAAGTCTGACCATCTTGTAGGTGGGCGGCCATGTGATCTTTTGACATCCCATGGGATCCAGTCGGTAACGGCTCTAGTCCAAATCGCATTATATTTGTCCATAGACACCTCGGTAAAATGTTACTGTCTACAATGTCCATCCTGAAACTGTATTTTCTTCCTTCCTCATCTGGGTATTTTTCTTGTCTTCAGTTCAGATTGGGAAGCATTATAAAGTCTGTTTCCTCTTTTTCATAGCCTCACCTTGTCCATACATAATAAATATGTGTGATGTGTCTTAATGGCCCGTCCCATAACTAAGAGACTTAAGAACAATCTTTAAGGTGTAAGTAGGGGGCCGGAGTTATAGTCCAGCGGGTAGGGCGTTTGCCTTGCATGTGGCCGGCCTGTGCCAGTCCGGGTTCAATACCTGGCATCCCATATGGTCCCCTGAGCACTGCCAGGAGTAATTCCTGAGTGCAGAGCCAGGAGTAACCCCTGAGCATCGCCGAGTGTGACCCAAAAAGCAAAATAAATAAATAAATAAATAAATAAATAAATAAATAAAGTGTAAGTAGGATTTTTCAACGGCATCTGAGTAAATAAATAACGATTCCTGTCTTGAACATATGGTTTTGAGTGATAGAAAACTATGTTATCACTGAGTTTAATTTTTCAGATTTAGAGTTTAAGTTTTTAGATTTTTTATATTTAGAGTTTAATTTTTATATTTCATTTTATGTGTGTGTGTGTGTGTGTGTGTGTTGTGCTGAGAAGGTACTTGTTCTGTTGATTATGTATTTTTGCCTCTTTGCTTGTTTTTCATAGCTTTTCCGAATCAATGAAGCTAATCAACTCATGCAATATGACCAGTGTTTGACAATTGGGCCTGATGGGTCGAAAATTATGATTACACACTGTAATCTAAATGAATTCAAGGAATGGCAGTATTTCAAGGTACTCTCCACTTCAACTCATGAAATATTATTTTACACTATTGCTTCTAGATAGCACCTCCCATGTGGAATCTAGACACATAACTTTAAAACCTGCATTCAAATAGACTTGCATTTTCTTCTCATTGGTAGTTTATTTGGGGGATGGACATTTCCATAGGTCTGTAATAATTCACCACTCAATCTGTGGGCCAATATTATCAATTAATGAGCTTCTAAAATGACTACAAAGGGTCACTGTTATGTAACATGTATTGTGGGCAGTTTTGTTATAGTATCATAATCTAATTTTTAAAAATCTCAAAACCTCGGGGCCGGAGCGATAGTCCAGCAGGTAGGGCGTTTGCCTTGCACGTGGCCGGCCGGCCTATGCTGGCCGGGGTTCGATCCCCGGCATCCCATATGGTCCCCCGAGCACCGCCAGGAGTAATTCCTGAGTGCAGAGCCAGGGGTAACCCCTGAGGATTGCCGGGTGTGACCCAAAAAGCAAAAAAAAAAAAAATCTCAAAACCTCATTCCTTAAAATAAATACATATAATGTATCACACATTTTTAAAATTCTACTTTTATATTTCATTGTGTCCAGCAGGTGGAGCTAGAGACAAACATATCATAGAGCTAAAACTGGATCTTCCCAAGGCTTAAGTGTTTAGAAATTACAAAGAGGATAGAGGGATAGTTTAGAAATTACAAAGGCTGCCTGTGGCTTGATTTCAAGGCACTTCATGTAGTTTCACCCTTGACACCGCATAAAATGGAGCAGCGTTTTAACTTCAGCTGTAAGCAAAGTACCATGCCAAGATGGAGGCTGACATCATAATAGACTTAGGTATTGCTAACATCTATTATGAAACCTAAAGGCAGGGAAGCTGCCCCGAACTGAAAGAATGTGGCACTCCTCAACTTCACCTACTCATTTAGGACTTTTTATCATGCCCTGCCCACCATGCAAACACTTATCTGCTGTGAGCACCGAGAGTGGGTCTGTTGCATAGCCCCAGAGACCACTCACGCATAATAGAGTGGCCAGTGGCAGTGGCTGATTTTTTTTTCTTATTTTTGAATTGCTAGAGGCAGATGTTAACAGCGAATAGCCACTTTTTTTAAGGGCTTAAGTGCTTTTTGGCAAGCAGGTATTGGGCAATGTTGGGAGCACGCCTGGCAGTGCTGAGGAGGGGGGGGTCGTTACTCAGATCAGTGCTCAGTGGTCAGTGCTCCTGGTGGTGCTCAGGGGCCGCGCTGTGCCAGAAATCCAGCCCACTCCAGGCACCTGCATTGCGAACAGGCATTCCAGTTCACTAAGCTTATCCCAGAGCCCCTGGCCTTTTCTCTTGTAAGAAAAAACAAAAGATTAGAAAGATTTTCATAAATCTGAAGACCAGAGAATTTATTTCCCACAAAGAAAGATGACTAATAGCAATAAGTGATCAGATCAGTGAAATAGCACCAGTAAAATAGTAAGCGAGGGGCTGGAACAATAGCCCAGCGGGTATGGCGCTTGCCTTGCACATGGCCAGCCTGTGCCGGCCTGGATTCAATCCTCCGCATCCCATATGGTCCCCTGAGCACCCCCAGGAGTAATTCTTGAGTGCAGAGCCAGGAGAAACCCCTGAGCATTGCCGGTGTGACCCAAAAAAAAGAAAAAAAAATAGTAAGCGAAGACCCCAAAACCTACTTCCAAGAAAAACGGAGCCCCAAGAGATGGCTCAACAGACTGAGCACATGCTTGGCATGCGAGCCCGTCCCAGTGCTCCCCACGCACCACCAGGGGCAACCCCCACGCAGCCTCCACACTGGGAGTACGCCCTGAGCACTGCCAAGTGTGCCCAAGAAGTAAAAAAATTGGGCGTGTGGGTCATAGTAGAGCATACATCTTGCATGGCTGAGGCTCTGGGTTCGATCCCAGACCACATAGTCCCCCAAACCCTGCCAGTTGTGACTCTGGTGGCCCCCCAGGTCACTGCTGGGTGTGTCCCACACAGCTAATAAATTAAAAAAAAATCTGGGCCAGGGAATTAGGACAGAAGTGAAGGCACTTACCTTGCATGTGGCCGGTCTCAGATCAAACCATGGCACTACAGTTGGTTCCCTGAACACTACCAGGAGTGTTCTCTGAGCGTAGGAGCATACAGCCCTGAGTACCACCGGGTGTGGCTCAGAAACCAACAAATATAAATTCAATTAAAAAATAATGATGGGGCCACAGCGATAGTACAGCTGGTAGGGTATTTGCCTTGCACATGCCTAACTCAGGCTAGATCTCCAACATCCCACATGTCCCCTGAGCCCCACCAGGAACGACCCCTGTGCACAGTCAGGAGTGAGTACTGAACACCACTGAGGTGGCCCAAAAAACAAATAAACAACAATGAAAAAGAATTAGGGGGAAATATGGTTTAAAATGGAATATGTAGGATTTATTTAAAATGGAATATGTAGGATTGTAGAACTGTGGTTCGATCCGCGCCCCACATATGGTCCCTAAGCACTACCATATATGGCCAAAACACAAAAATTAATCATAAAGGAACATACGCATTTTAGATATTTTAAAGTATACAGCATAAAACATGGCTAAATACCCCTGGTTTCCAGGGATGTGGAAATAATCATAATAAAGCCCACCACAGTATAATGCAGAAAAGGAGGTGAGGGACAGAAATGAAAGTAAGAAAAATGCTATATAAACAAAAAAGAGAGTAATAGGAGAAATTCTGTCTGATGAATTGCTGAGAAGTGTCATTTTACCAAGTATCAAAGTATAAAAAGGATAAGTAAGAAAAGAGTAAGCTGGTGCTGGAGCTATAGTACAGTGGGTAGGGCATTTGTCTTGTACATTGCCTACCAAGGTTCAATCCTCAGCATCCCATATGGTCCCCTGAGCACTGCCAGGAGTAATTCCTGAGTGCAGAGCGAAGAGTAACCCCCTGAGCATTGCCAGGTATGGTCCACAAAAAAAAAAAGGAAAGAGCCAAGACTTGGCATGAAAGTACAAAAAAATTTCTAGGAATCACATTTGGTTTGGTATCCCTAAATTCAACTTCCTATGAAAAAATGTTAAATTACAGTTTGGAAGTTTTTGAAGAATTACTGGCATTCTCCAAGGAATGTAGTGATGAAAAACAAGGAAACCTTTTAGGAAAATAATTCTGGACACATTGTGAACTATAAGCTGATAAAACCCAGAAATCAGTTCAATCAGCAGTTCCCAAACTTCCTAGTCTCTAGGTTTCTTTGACACTCTTAAAAATCACTGCGTTGGGCTAGAGCAATAGCACGTGTGTAGGACATTTGTCTTGCACACGGCCAACCTGGTTCTGTCCCCAGCATCCCATAGGTTCCCCCAACCACTGCCAGGAGTAATTCCTGAGTGCAGAACCAGGAGTAACCCCTGAGAACAAGGAGTAACCACCATGCCCCCCAAAAACAAACAGAAAAATTACTGTGTTCTTTGGGGCCAATAGATAATACATAGATAAGGCACTTGCCAGGTACTTGCCTCGTGCGTGGCTGACCCAGATTCAATCCCGGCATCCCATATGATCCTTGGAGAACTTCCTGGAATGATTCCTGAGTGCAGAGTAAGGAATGACCCCTGAGTATTTTCGGGTGTCCCTCCTCTCCCCCCCCAAAAATCATTGTGTTTGAGCTAGAACTATTGGCACTCTAGTGCCAAGGGCTAAAGCACATGGTCTGGGGCCGGAGGGATAACAGCAGGTAGGAAGTTTGCCTTGCACGCGGCTGGCCTGTGCCGGCCCGGGTTCAATCCCGGCATCCCATATGGTCCCCGAGCACCGCCAGGAGTAATTCCTGAGTGCAGAGCCAGGAGTAACCCCTGAGAGTCGCCAGCTGTGATCCAAAAAAGATAGATAGATAGATAGATAGATAGATAGATAGATAGATAGATAGATAGATAGATAGATAGATAGATAGATAGATAGATAGATAGATAGATAGATAGATAGATAGATAGATAGATAGATAGATAGATAGATAGATAGATAGATAGATACAGCACATGGTCTGCATGGGGGGTGGCATTTACATCCTGGCACCTCACAGACCCCTGAGCACAGAGCTGGGTAGAGCCCTTAGCTCCAGTAATGGAAAATATCCAAACAAAAGTATCTGTGTGACTCCTCTGGACAGATACTGCTGTGCAGCCTATACCTAACACTATTTCCTGAGTTAAAAATTAAATCTGAGAAAGTTTGTAAGTATTCAGTCATTAGTTTGTGTTGATAGAATGATGATCTGATCACCTTGTTATATGCTAATATAAATATTTTCATGAAAAATGGCAACTTTTCTCAAAAAATGGTGGGTTGCATTGTTTATAGTTTTGCAAATTACCTTAATGTCTGATTTGATAGAAGACAATTCTGGATTCTCATATTGCTCAACATTCAATTTGATGTGATAGGTTTTTTCAGTACAAGCATGAGTGTACTCAAGGGCTGCTAAAATATGAACAAGCAGAGGGAAACGTAGTATAACTGCCTCTGTCGTGAGGAGAGATCACAGATTCTGGGTAGCATCAGAATAGAGGGGTAGGCTTGGAGGGGGTGGCAATCATTTTTGTTTGCATACATTGAATTTGTAGTACCAAGCATAAATTAAGACCGCAAACAGGACACTTTACTGAATAAAAGGACTTAGAACAACTGCCAATCAGGGCTGGAGAGATAGTACAGCAGGTAGGGCACTTGCCTTGCTTGCTGCCAGCCCGGGTTTGATTCCTCAGCATCCCATAGGGTCTCCCGAGCACTTTCAGGAGTGATTCCTGAGTGCAGAACCAGTAATAACCCCTGAGCCCCAAAACAAAACAAAACAAAACAAAAAAGAAAGGAAAGAAAAAAGAATTGACAATCAATCAAGAAAAATCCATAAGACTGGAGAGATAGTCCAGCAGAAAGGCCACATGTCTTGCATGTGATCAACCTGGGTTCAATTTCTAGCATTACATATGGTCTCTGAGCCCACAGAAGTGATTCCTGAGTGAAGAGTCAGGAGTAATCCCTGAACACTGTCCATGTTCCCAAAACTCAGAGAGAGAGAGAGAGAGAGAGAGAGAGAGACAGAGACTGAGACAGAGACAGAGACAGAGACAAAGACAGAGAGAGACAGAGGCAGAGAGAAAGAACGAGACCAAGAATGAGAGACCGAGACCAACCCACAGTCTCTGTAGTCTTTTTTTTTTTTTTTTTTTTTTTCTTTTGGGTCACACCCGGCAATGCTCAGGGTTACTCCTGGCTCTGCACTCAGGAATTACTCCTGGCGGTGCTCGGGGACCATATGGGATGCCGGGATCGAACCCTGGCCGGCACAGGCCGGCCGCGTGCAAGGCAAGCGCCCTACCCGCTGGGCTATCGCTCCGGCCCTCTGTAGTCTTATGATGGGGTTAAGCCTATCCAGTTTGCTCGAATCCTCTTATGAAAGCCCGGTAATGACTACTAGAGTCTGTAACGCCAACAGAATCCAAATATCAGACTCATCTTTCCTCTGGTTTCCAGAACCTGTACAGATTTACCCACACCCCTACGGGAAGGTGCCTAGATCGCTCTGATGTCCTCCATCAAGTTTTCATCTCTAATTGCGACGACAGTAAAACAAGTCAGAAGTGGGAAATGAATAACATCCATGGCATCTAGGAAGAACGGAAGAAAGCAACACCTACCTACTGTCACGTCCATTCACACGGGACTGAACCCGCCTGAAACCTGCTGCAACTCTCACTGACTCTGTACAGTTCCAAACCCACAACCTCCCGACCAGTCTGAAGGACACTGAGAAACTGTGACGTTACAATAACATTATCATCTGCAGTTACTGTTTACAAAACTGCTTTTTACCTTAAACTTTGTAGATGTTTACATCCTTTCTTGTTTTGTTTTAAGATGATGTTGGTAATTTGTGCCTTTGGCTCTGTTTTATTAGGAGCAGGGTCAAAGGCATCGTTGTCTTCTTTGGGATTACACTCAGGGGTCTGAAAGGCAGTTTGATTTTTTATTTTAAACACACTTGAAAAAAAAAAAGGTTGGAGTAACCAGATGTCATGTATAACTTGGTGATTATCAACCTGTTGTCTCTCTCGTTTAATTTGGCATCCGTTTGGAGCACTGCCCCAGGTTTCAGCCATGGTGGCCTTCCTTCACAGTCATGCTGCTTTTTTGAAAGGTGAATTCAACACATTTAGTGCCTCTTTCATTTCTCAGTATCTATTTCAGAGCTTTTGATGCAATTTCTAGGTGGTTTTAATGGAGTAGTCACCAGTATTGATTTACTCAGACATGAAGTTATATGCTACCATTTGTTCTGACATTTGAATGTTGTATGGGTTGAAAAGAAATAACAGAGACCATCCCAAGGCTTATCCGGAATGCTTGAAGATAATGTGACATTAATTCCCTTACTTGCTGACTTCCCAGTCCCCTCGCTTGATACCAGTCCCTAAGATAGCAAAGTGATTCAGCAACCAGAGAAAAATTGTCCACTCTACTTGGAACCTATTTTTCCTCAATACTTGTGAATAATTCTCAGTTTGAAATCTTAAAATGGGTTATCTGAAACAACAAAACACCATTGTCACCACACCAAAGACACCTGCTGGGGCCAGAGCTATTGTACAGTGAGCAGCACTCGTCTTGTACACAAGTCACCCGTGTCCAATCCCTGGCATCACATATGGCCCCTCAAGCCCGCCAGGAGTAATCTCAGG
This sequence comes from Cryptotis parvus, assembly GCA_021461705.1. Lineage (NCBI taxonomy): Eukaryota > Metazoa > Chordata > Mammalia > Eulipotyphla > Soricidae > Cryptotis > Cryptotis parvus. The sequence goes on from JAJIBD010008276.1 coordinate 76,647, forward strand.
AGTAATCCCTGAGCACTGCCAGGTCTGGCCCATAAAACAACGGAGGTGAGGGGAAGGGGAGAAACCTTCTGACTGCAGAGTTTCCAAACCCTTGTTTGACTAGGCCTTGCAAAACTCCTGCGCATTACAACCCTAAGCTGCGCAAATTCTGAAGCCAAGACTTAATGATCGTTTCATTTCTAGCTTCAAACAAATGAAATCCCCTGCATATTTAAAATAGTTTTAAAAGGTTATTTAAAAATTGTTATTTAGCAAATCGAAATTGCTTTCTGTTAGAGTGGATATCATCCCCTAGTGTTTTTTAAGGAACCATATTTATTTTTTTCAGTGAAAAGATAACTTATCTGTATTTAAATATTCATGAAGACACTACCTTTTATACAGAAAGCAAATATTAAAAGTGGTCAGAGAAGATCTAAATTTCTAAATAATGCTCTATATCCCTAAAATATTCAAATGCAACACTGAGTGCAAAACAAAGAAAATGATAAGGTGGGGAATGGAAAATAAATTAGGCATTTTTTTTATCTTGAATCATGTTATCATTAGCAATGAACGGAATTCACAACTACCAGAGGGAAATATTTTGAATTAAAGCTTTTTAAAAAATGCTAAGAACTACACTTCCTTAAAAAGAAAAGCCTACCAACTTGTCTCTCTCAAGCTTAGCTCTTAGAGTCAAATATCCTAATTAAAGTTTCCTTGACAATTCTGATTTGTCAGTTTCTATTTTAATATTGATCTGTGGTCAAGCATTTTAACTTAAATTCATCTTAAGGGGTGTTTAAAAAGGAATTAATTTATATGCTTCTATAATTGCAAAATAAATCAACTGAAAAGGAAACAAAATACTGGTACTTTGGTTACTTGTGTTTTGCAATAGGCTCCATTTTCCTTGTTGAATAGATAACTTGTTAACTATGCATAGTGTAAGAAAGGTGGCACCAATCTGTGCATGTAAATTTTAAATGGGTGTTTTGTGCAATTCATTAATATAATCTATGACAACGATCTCTATATTGAAATTAGAAAACCTTACCAAACACAAAAATAAATCACAAGCTGCTGCCATAATGACTATTTTCTACTGTAGGCTGCTTTGGAAATAATTCCCATATTCTTGCTTTGTAAATTGATATTATCACTATGCATTTCTACACATTTTATAAATTTGATTTATGCAGATTTTGATACACTGTATGTTTCTGTAGAAATTGTATAAATATTCAAAATTTTATTAGGGATCAATTTGAGAAGTTTATGTATATCTTAATTCTGGGTTGCTTGTTTTTTAGGTGAGAAAAAAATAAAAGACTGTATTTTAATCCATGCTTTTTTTTTCTTTTTGTATTTGTAGTCACTTCTAAGTCTCATGATAAATGCTACATGCTTGAAGTACTTACTTGATTTTATGATTTACAAAATACACTGATCTAATAGCTGGATTGTCATAAATCCAAACCACGTTAAAGTTGAATACATACTTAAGTTCTTATGTGTTTGTTTAGACTATTTCCAATTTACCTGTCTGCAGAAAGGAAACATAAAGGTTTATTTAGGCCTGCAAGACAGCTCGGAAGGCTGGAGCACAAGCTTCGCATGCAGGAGCTCTGGGTCCTATCCAGGGCTCTGCATGGCCCACTAGCCTGAAGTAACTCCCTGAGCATCCCCTAACGTGGTTAAAACAGAAACAAAAAACACTGTCCACTAAGCACCACAGGATTCCATCTCTAGCACCATATATGATCCCCCAAGCATGTGTGAACTAAGCCAGGAGTAGACCTTGAGCATCATAGGCTGTGGCCCCCAATAAAAAGTTTATATGCCTGAGAGGATGTTTTCCAACTCTGGTGCAGAAAAAATTGCTAAACAGTGAGCTAACAAGATGGAGGAGTGGAAGCTGCAGAAACAGCTGGAATGTATAGGGCAGATTCCTAAAAGGGGGTGAACTTGAGAGGCACACTGGAATTTATACCATTGCCACTTAGAAGAGCAACATTTCCAAGAACAACCTAAATACACATCAGTAGAATAACTAAACTGGTATAATCACACCATGAAATGTTACAGCAACGAGCACGAGTGGACTCTTGATAAACGTGTCCGTACTATAGTAATGAATGAAGAAGGCATTGAGCAAGCACTTTCTGTAAAAATCAAAAGTAACTGAAATGAACCATAAGTTACACTTTATGACTGTAGTCACATGACTGATCCAAGTTCACAAATTACTGGTTTGGGGTATCAAAGACATTAATAACTTCATTATTCGGGTTCCACAGAAGTCTGGGAGGAATTTCTATTTGATGCTAGGAAAGTCTCAGGAGTATGTGTTTGCTGTTGAACTTTAGTTTTCTTTCCCACTGTGGACTGCCAAGAATCTCCGAGTAGTCCAGAGATAGTCCAGAGGTTAGTGCACATGCCTTGCAAGCACCCAACCAGGATTCGACCCAGTAGCACATGTTCTCCAGAGCATAGCTGAGGATAGGCCTGGAGTACCCCAGCATTGCCCACAGGGCCTAAGCAGGCCCACATCTTGGGGTCCTGGTAATGAACTGCTGCCCTGGCTGACGAGTACAGCTGGAGTTGTCCCGGTGCCTGAGCACCACTTGGGGATGCCCCAATCTTCTAGGATCTGTAAGTAGAGCTAAATGTTGAGTACATACCATGTCCTGCCGGGATGTCTTTTTTTTTTAATTTTTTTATTATACCACCGTGAAACATACAATTACAAAGGTGTTCATAATTGGTTCTTGGTAATACAGTATTCCAGCACCCATCCCTCCACCAGTGCCCCATTTCCACCACCAATGTACCCCTCCCCTCCCGTTGCCGGGATGTCTTAAATGTATTCATTCCTTTACTCTTCAAAAAGTTTTAAATTACAATAACAAGTTTACATGTTACCAAAACAAAGAGAAAATATTTGCTATTTAAATTCTGATCTGGTTCCCAAGTCTAATAAGCTCACCTTTTTTTTTTTCATAACCTTATTATTCCCTTTGGAATATCTGCAGTTTAGGTGTAAACCATTACTGCTGGAAACGTGGAGAACTGAGTAACACAATGTGAATGAACCAATTATAACCAATCGAATAGTGCCTTACTTCCTCTTACCTGCCCTAGGATATCCCAAAATGACTGGCTTATACTCCTAAAATATAGAATATTTCCAGTTCTGAAATATGATAGATTATTCTTACATGTTATTTTTCCTTCCTTCCATGTTAATATTTAATGTGCCTGAATCACTACTTTAAAAATGTTAATTTCTGGGACCAGAGTGATAGCACAGCGGGTAGGGCATTTGCCTTGCAAGCAGCTGATGTGGGTTTGATCCCCGGCATCCCACATGGTCCCCCATAAGTAATTCCTGAGCGAAGAGCCAGGAGTAACTCCTGAGCATTGCCGAATGACCCAAAAAAGAAAAAAACTATGTTAACTTCTAAATTCCACTGACAGAAACTTCTTAGCTCTGAATAAAGGTCGAGGCGCACAGTGCAATTCCACTGAAACCTCAAAAACACTATTTACCTTTACAACAGATGATCAGTGAATGCATAAAAGGTTTCTTAAATTATTTTAAAAATACTAGCTGGAAAATATACTTAAACATTTGTGTACAGTCAAAATTATAATCAACATTACAAATTTACATAAACTTTTTCTTTTTAGAAGTAAAATAAATTTACTCCAGAAATGAAGAAAGGGAAGATTACCTGCTCAAGAGAAGTCACGAGTTCCTCCAGAGTGGAAAAGCCCAAAGCATACATCCCAGGCCAGGACGCACAGCCATCACCCAGAGGAGAAATGCTCTCTGCAGTATGAAGAGGCACGTCTCAGCTGCAGGCTAGGGCAAGGCCCATTTAATGCCAGACTCTACCCTATAGATGTGTTGCTTAACTCCCCCAATTTTGGATTTATTGCCATTATTTACACTTTGAATTTCACATGTTGTAAATAATCTCGAGGCCAGAGGTACAGTGGGCAACAGGTGAGACCCCAATTACTGCAGATGCCCCAAGCAGCAATGCCAGGAGTGATCCCTGAGCAGGCCAGAAGTAATCCATGACCACCACCAGAAGCCCCAGACCAAACCCAAACGAAAAACTTGATCTCATTTTAGTTCCAACTGATAATTTGAGATGAGTACACTAGACCCACATTTCCATCCAGTACTGAGGTAATTTAGTCTGACTCCTTTATGCAGAGTATTTATGTTTAGGTACTCATCGGACACCTATGTTATTCCTTATATTATAAAGCAGTATACAAAAATGAAATATTCATTGAACTGAGTATCTTTACTTTGGCCTCTTATATTTTTTCAACATATCCAGTCAATCTCCTTACTCTAAGAAATGTCTCCAGTGGGAGAACTAGTCCAGAATGACATGCATGTGTTTCCTGGCATCACATGATCTCCACAAACCCTGCTGAGAAACCCCAAAGCACTGTCCAGATATCCAGGGCAATCTAGAACATGGCCCCTCCAACCCACAGTATCACTATATCACTGTCTTCCCGTTCATCATCGATTTGCTCGAGCGGGCACCAGTAACATCTCCATATGCCCTGTCTCATGCTAGTGGGCCCAAGGGCATCTGCTTGCTCCAGGAACATAAAGAGCCTCAAACCATTCCATCAGGTCATGGGAATGAGGGCTACAATTGTTACTGATATTTGGCATATCAAATCCGACATGGGAGGCTTGCCAGGCTATGCCAATGAGTTATACTCTTCTCAATAACTCAAAAAAAAAAAAAAAAAACGAGATCAATTTGTTTTTAAATTTTTTGGGGAAAGGGTGGTTTTGCACACCTGTTGATGCTCACGAATTACTCCTGGCAGTGCCCATGGAAAACTAAAAATAGAACCTGGGTCAGGCAAGTAAGTGCCTTACTCAGCTGGTCTCCCTGCCCTACAATGTATGTTTTTATATGGGAATCCCAGAGTCAATCCCCAGCACATAATCCACTAAAGGTCACAATCTCTTAGGGTTGGAGTACTTTCTCTACGTGAAAGTCTGAATGTTAATGCCTGGTACCAAATGGCTCTCAGAGCTGGGTGTGCAGCCCAGGAGTCCCAAGCACTCTGATGGCCAAGAAGCATCACATCACTGGGCTGGAGCAGTATCCTTCAAAAGCAACCCCTTGACCCTTCACGGCACTGCCTGCAAGACTCCAAACCTTTCATTTTGTCTTATTTTGGGGTCACCCTTGGCATTTCTCAGGGATTACTCCTGGCAGTGCTTGGGGACCATATGGGATGACAGGGATCGAACCGGGATGGCTGCATGGAAGGAGAACGTCCTCCCACTGTACTATTCCTCCAGCCCCAAGACTACAAACTCTTTGGAGCTACTACAAAGAATAAAGAATTCTACAAAGATGCAATACAGGCACTGGAGATAGTACAGAGCAACTCAGATTCCTTCCCCAGCATCCCATACAATCCTCCAAACACCACCGGGTAATTCCTGCGTGCAAAGCCAGCAGTGACCACTGAGCACTGCCAGGTATAGCCCCAAAACAAAAATAAAAACTATTATACAGTGGGTAAAGTGCTTGTATTGCATGGGTTGGATCTCTGGCATCCCACAGGGTTCCCTGAGAACTGCCAGAATTCCTGAGTACAGAGTCAGGAGTTAACACCTGAGCATTTCTGGATATGCCCTAAATAAAACAAACTGGGGGAAATAAAGCAATATAAACAGAACAAATACCAGACCAGAACACTGAACACTCCTGGGCCAGGAGCAACCCACAAACAAAATTAAAAAAAAAATTGTGCCCCCTGCCAAATAAATTTTGAAAAAAAATTGAAAAAGTTGAAGGGGCTGGGAGGCGATAGCCCAGTGGGTAGGGTGTTTGCCTTGCACGCGGCCGGCCTGTGCAGGCCCGGGTTCAATCCCGGCATCCCATATGGTCCCGAGCACCGCCAGGAGTAATTCCTGAGTGCAGAGCCAGGAGTAACCCCTGAACATCGCGGGTGTGACCCAAAAAGCAAAAAAAAAAAAAAAAAAAAAAAGTTGAAATAAAAATTAGTGGGGCCAGTGATAGCAATGGGCAGGGCATTTGCCTTGCAAGAGGCCAACAAGGGTTTGATCCCTGACATCCCGTATGTTCCACTGAGCACTGCCAGGAGTATCCCCTGAACATTGTCGGTGTGACCCCCAACAAAAAGCAAAATAAACAATCAAAGAAGGTGCCCACGCCATAGTGTAGTGGTACACTTCCCTTGTATGTGACTGATTCTCCACGTATGATCCCCGAATACAGAGCGAGAATGCCCTGAGCACAGCTGGATGGCCCCCAAAAAAAAAATAGAAATACTCACAGTTTTACATTGGTCTATCTTTCCTGATAAAATCTTCAATCCTTCTAATACTATCAAGCCAGTAATCACTGCATTAGTAGTAGCAGCAATAGCAAGGATAATATTCCCTGCCATTGATTTAACCCGCAGTAGGTATAGAAATACCTGTTAGGCCACACCAATGTATACTACCAGCCAACCATCGTTTGAGTGGGCCCTATGAATTTTAAGATTTACAAGATTAACACAAGAGACACAAATGGCTCAAGATATCCCAAAGTAACAGGGAAGACTCATCTTTAAGTCAAAATAACAAAGATTAAAGTTGATAATTATGCCGGTAAAGAGGAAACAGGCACTAAACACTACTGCCAAGTCTTTTGGCAGCCTTCAAAAAGTCACAGCATAGTTTCTAGCAGACACCAACTACAGGCTTTAGCTATTTAGCTTATTTTAAAATGTACAAACTTTTCTGAAATCACAATTTATTCACAGGAACATTATTTTTTAAAGTTAAAAGTACAAAACTCCCTTGAGACCTAGTGGAGTACTAAGCTGATCGCTATTTATAAATGCCACCAAAGGAGGCCGCTCTCAGTTACGGTAAAGAAAATCTCTAAATGAGAAGGGAAGAACAAGAGTTAGCTTCCACTTGTATAAAATTTTGTCAAGAAGTTAAAAATTTCCTTTGAAAGATAAAATTACTGGGATTCCCTCCTGAACACCAAATAGTCAGGACTCAAGGAAAGATAAATTCTTCTGTCGAACCCTTGCACATCTATACAAGGTCTGACCATTTTTTTTTCCCTGGGGAGCTGGGATAACACCCAGTGTAAGGCTATTGTGGGGCCAAGGATCAAACCAAGGTCCCCAGTGCAAAGCATACACTTGAACACTCTGGTTCCTCTCCAAGGACACTGACCAATTTAAGTTTCATAAACCTACATGGTACTGGCTGGTCTGGGATAAGAAAGTGTTCATAAGCAATTTTGTGCTTTCCAACACCATTCATTAAAGTCATCTAATCCTGGTGACCAGGGTCTAAACTCATCTTAGAGGGACTTGAGCATTTTGGACCCCCTTCTTCAAAGAGAAGCACAACTCAAATCCTGAGCTTAAGGGGCAGCTCTGTATGAAGTCTGTCTTGGGCCAGAGATAGCAGTTGGCTAGGAACTTGTGTTTACCTGTCACCAACCCCACTTCTATGGACAGTTTAGATTTAATTAAAAAACTGACTCATACCTTAGACTTCCATTGTCAACAGAAATTTTTTTTCCCCCAAATAACAAGTTTATCAAAAAGTAGAGGGCTCAGCAATACCTGAGGGATCAGGTGCTTGCCTTGCATGCAGCCAAGCTGGGTTCAATCCCTGGTATCCCATGTGGTCCCCCAAGCACCACAGGAGTAATTCCTGAGCGTAGAGCCAGGAGTAACCCCTGAGCACGACTTGGTGTTTACCCAAAGGCAAAAAAAAAAGGAAAAAGAAACTCCTAGTCAGGAAGAACTACCTATAAAACTAAGTTCCAGGGCCTGGAGCGATAGCCCAGCAGGTAGGGCGCTTTGCCTTGTACGCGGCTAGCACTTGCTGGCCGGGTTCGATCTCGGCATCCCAGATGGTCCCCCGAGCACCGTCAGAGCCAGGGAGTAACCCCTGAGCGTCGCCAGGTGCCACCCAGAAAGCAAAAAAAAAAAAAAAAAAGTTCCCACTATCATCAAAATCTTAACCTTCTAAAAAGAAAATTTTCCCTTTAAGCCAAACATCAGAGAGAAAAACTTCTTTTGCTAAACCTCCTGAACCTTTAAATTCCAGATGATTTCTGAAAAACACTGAGCATCAACAATTAGTGCAAGTTCACTTTCCTTTAATCAAACATTTTCCTTAACCAACTTTAGCGAACTATTAGGCAGAATTTTAAGTCAGTATTGTTCCACAGGTGTCTGGGTTTGGGTTAGCGACAGCCAATCTAGCATTTAAGACAAACACAAAAGAAATAATATACATAATTTTATTACAAAATTTTTTTAAAAACAAAATGCAACAATTCTAAAAAAACCCAAAATTTACTATCATACTAATTCCTACAAATTTGCTGTGCTACCAATACACAAGTCAAAAAATTAAAGAAACCATTAAATATTTAGAAACATTCAACATCAGAAGCTTTAAATCTAACTATGTAGTAGCCCCTCAAAAAGCTACAACCTGCACTTTCTTAAAAAATATTTTCTCTACAAAAAGTTTTATCAGCTATACAAAAATCTGTACAGTTTTTATACTGAAGCTAATATTGAGCTGCACTTGAATTCACATTCTTAGCAAAACAATTGCCTGAGCACACGCACACTCCATACATATTACAGGATAGCCATTTATTCTTCATCTTCCTCCTCTTCCTCCTCGTCCTCTTCTTCCTCCTCGTCCTCTTCCTCATCTTCTGGTTCATTCTTCTTTGAGCCTGTTGGCCTGCCGGGGCCCTTCTTTCCTACTTCAGTTTTGCCCTTGGCACGATATGCAGCAATATCCTGAAATTTTAAAAAAACACAAACACACAATTAGCTTCCGGTGTCATTACTCAACTGTGAAAAACCACTGAGCTGTAAACAACAGGTTATTGACCAATAACCCTAGTGACAGTCTAAGAAGTGTAAGTCAATTTCAAGAGTTTGTTCCCCTACCCTGAAGAAAACTAATGATGTAACTCCAGATTGCATTACATCAAGTCAGTACTTTCACCATGTTTACTTCACACCAATCCCACCATTTCCGTTATCTGCAAATAGATATTTCTGTGCAAATACCTGCTTAAGAAAATGTCTCTAGAGACCACAATAACTGTGGATGAACCTATAGACAAAAATCTACCAGTGAATGCAACCAATACTGAGAGCAGGCAGAAAGTTTTGATTAATGTTTGGCCCAAATACACAACGTCCCTTAGACATTTTCAAAAAACGCCTTACACCTACCACAGCCAAACCTTGGCTTTGAAAGGTCAAAGGTTAAACGCACCTTTTCGTATTTCTCCTTTAGCTTTGCTGCTTTCTGCTCATAGGGTTGTTTATCCTTGGCCGATTGTTCAGACCACATCTCCCCCAATTTCTTGGCAGTATCCCCAATGGACAGGCCCGGGTGCTCACTCTTTATCTTGGGACGATATTCAGAGCAAAACAGGAAGAATGCAGATCTGAAAGGAAGTAACCCAAGTGAGTGCGCTGAAGGCAAACCCAACCGAGGTGACAGGACTTACTCGAAACTCAACTTACGGGGGGCCTTTTTCGGCGCATTGGGGTCTTTCTTCTTGCCCTTCTTGTCCACTTTGGTGGGCACGTAATTCTTCATCTCCCTGTCATAGCGGGCCTTGTCATTTTTGGCCATATCTTCAAACTTGGACTTCTCCTTGGCAGACATAGTCTGGGGGCGGAAAAACGGGGACAGTGACTCGACCTCTCCCAACGCGATCAGATGCCCTCAGGGGGGCCAGATGCACCGTGTTCCCGGGGCGGCAGCGCTCTGGCGTGGGGACACTTTCAAATAAACTATCCGGGCGAGCGGAAAGGGACCGGTGACTGGCCCAATGAAACCCCCACACACAAATTTTTGGAGGGTGAATCTTCGCACGGGCCGCGCTCACCTTCCATCTCTCCGAGCATTTCTTGGAGAATTCGGCGAAGTTGACGGTGGAGTCAGGGTGCTTCTTCTTGTGCTCTTCCCGGCACGTCTGCACGAAGAAGGCGTACGAGGACATTTTGCCCCTCGGCTTGTTGGGGTCTCCTTTGCCCATGGCGACGGGACGGCGTCTCCTAGGCGCGGAGAAAGGCGGCGGGTGAGCGCGGGGCCAGGCGCGGCCCCGGGGCGGGCGGGCGGGCGGGGCTCGGCTTCCCGCCCAAACCCGCGGCCGCGCGCCGCCCCCGCCAGCGCCCCGGGCGCCCGCCGCCACGCCAACCCCCGCCGGGCCGCGTCCTCACAGCCCCACACCCGGTCGCCTCGCGGCCCCCGCGACTCAACCAATTCCCGGCGTCCACCAGCCGACGCCGCCTCCCCGGCCCCCGGCCCCTCAGCCCCGATTCCCGCTCGCCGGGTCGAACCCCGAGCGCCACAGCCACCCCAGTCAGGCAGAGGAAAGGAGGGAGCGGCCGGCCGAGGAAGCCGAGGAGGCCGAAGGGGCTTCTTGCCTGGTGGTAGCGTTTCCTCAGAGTGCGCCAAGCGGCCGCGTCCGCCTCAGTCGCCGCCTCGCAAAGGCTCCGGTGCGAACTGGTTTCTCGCTAACGCAATCCTCAGCCTCTTGTTTTGCAGAGTTCTCCGCGCCACGGCAACTTGACGAACAGAGTCCCAGGCCACACCCCCACGCCTCGGATTGGCCCGAGTGATTATTCAAACCCGGAGAGGTCCCGCCCTCTCGGCACGGAGACTTCCTATTGGTCGGAGTATCCGCGGGCCCCCTCCCTCCGGCCCCATCCTAGCAGGTTCGGTGGGTCGCCCAGGTCGTTAACTCCCAGACCCGTTAGAACCGGTCAGGAGAGGAATGTACTGCTCGCTCCTGATTGGCGGCGGGAAAAAGGTTTGAAAAATGGCGGGCCCGGCGTTGACTGGCTGAAACCGTAAACGGGGGGCGTGGTTGTCCCGAAGGGAAAGCCCCGCCACGTTTAAAAATACCGAGTCGGCCGCCTGAGGGTGCTTCTGCCCGGGCTCGCGACCGCCGCGGCGCTCCAGAGAGCTGGTCCTGAGGTAACAGGAGCAGCCCGCGCGGCCCCTGCTGCCACTTCGATGCTCGGGGACCCGGAGAACTGCGGTCCCTTGACCCTGTGGCCCCGCAGGGCTCCTCTGCCCGCTCCCGAGAATCAGGGGCGGGGAGACGCTGAGGAGCTGCGGGTCGCGCTC